>JAYKXP010000125.1:0-136001 GCA_037176845.1 Paramarasmius palmivorus
CAGCTAGAGAAGTGGTTGACGAGCGGATGATGTGCAGTATGGAAATAGTGTTGATTTTGCATTTCATGAGGCCGATCGTACTTGACTAGGAGACTTTGAGACAATGGAGGATAATGAAGTGCCAGAGCGTTTAGAACAGAAGTCTGAAGGGTCCTCGCAGATCTTAACGTTCGCTTAGGACACTTATAAACATAACTCCTAGGGATGCATTTAAAGGTTTCGAGGAAAATAAATAAATAAAATCAAACTCCATATGAACAATCAACAAGTGTGTTGTCTTTGGTACTACTAGAGACATAGGCAACTATGGACTATCTAACTGAGGTTGAGTAGAGGGTGCTAGGTGCAGGTTATTCAAGCGCCATTATTGGCCGGCTGTCGCTCAGCGCGAGTGGCGGCCGCAGGCTTGCTCGTGCTCAACCTCATTGAAACTGCTTAGCCGAAGTTTGTACTGGCTGTGGGTATACTCGACAAGCGTGGCGAAGGACAGCCATCTCAGTACGAAGACGGTTATGAAACCGACTTACAAAGCCTCGTCCGAGACAGAAGAAATATCCATGAAGGGGAGCATGCTCATCAGATTGAGGGATATGCTCGTCCCCGCGGGAGGCGCATCAAGCGTTCCTCTATGTCATTATGAGCATCAGTAAATGCACTAGGAAGAAAAACAACAGAATAAGACGTACCAGGGTTCTTCGTCCCTGCGGTCAGTGAGAGCCTTCTCTACGCGGATGCGTTTAGCGGAAGCAGCCTTCGCGTTCTTGGCCTTAGAGAGATAGTAAGACGCTTGAGATACGCTCGAGAATGAATAGCCATGTTGGGGACCATATGATAAGGGATACATACGTTTGAGAGCGACTTTCAGCTTTCTAATTAGTCATATGGAATGTCAGCATGGTGCGAGAGGAATACAAAGATAAAGGTATACTCGTACCTTCTTTCTTGCCCTAGGGGCATGGAATAGAGCGTTTTTAATTACCGCCCTCGACGTCAGCCATCTAGTATAGAAAGTTAATATGATGACTATGGGATAATATGAGGACTTACTTCGGCTTCAGGAGGCTCAACGTTTGGACATCGTCGTCCACATAGCGGGCATTAGCCTTACCACTAGTGGGATTGGCAGCGTTGCTTAGAGCCCTGGAAAATAGTCAGAAGGGTCCCTCGGAACATGATAACAGACGAAAACCTTGGCAGGGGTAGCAGGTGGATTGACCAAGCCTTCCACGCGTTCCTTGAAACCCTTAATGGAAATCCATAGGGCGGGAGCAAGGGTAAGGTCGGCCGCGTTGCCATACTCCTCGAGGAGTTTGAACCCTTTATCGTACACACTATAGGCCTCGGGGTCTTGGGCGATATGGTACGGGTTCAACGATGCCTTCTGTTAGAAGAGGTCATAGTCAGTACTATGAACAATATAGAAGACACTAGGAATACGCACGAAGAAACTTGAGGAGTTCATTGGCGCTAGCGTCACGCATTTTGATTGTTGGCCATCTTGACGATAGCCTCGCCCTCTTGAATATGCTCACGAGCTTTGGTTAAACCACTCCGAGCGATCTTTCACAAGCACCAGGGGCAGGGGACGATACGTTTTTGGCAGACATATGAGCTGAATGAGTGAACTAGGATGGACTAGTGCGAAGCAGAAAAGACAGGATGAGATTGGTGATGGGTCTTGGGTTTTCCGAGGACGCTTTTATAGGGTCCTAGGGAGCAAGGTTCACGCGCTAGGCAAGAAAAAATCTTACTGAGCCAGAGATATGGTCCGATGGTGCGGATGAACGGTGCTAGCGATATTTCCGGATGGTGCAGATGATCGCCACCTGGTGTAGAGCGGCTGAAACTTTTCCGCGAGGGCACTGTCAAGGGGACTTGACATTTCTTTTGGTTTGGGGAGAGATGCTTAGTGGTAACCCGAAAAATCCGAATATTTCGAATATTTTCAACCCTAGAACTCATCAAGATCCATCGAGCGGAATATGACCGGACAGAAAAGAAAAGAAGTCCCGAGCAGAGTCGAAAAGCACATAGGACAATCCATATGAGGTACTAGTGCATAAACTACACAACGCTAGGGCCATATGAAAGAACTAGAGAAAGACACTATGAAAGATAGGACAACGGCAGAGTGAACAGGGGTAGAAGGGCTAACTAAGCAATATAATTGCAATAGTTACAGCCTCTGTAGCTTAAGGGTTAAAGCACCACGAATACATCGCCGAAGGCTATCTTTTCAGTGGAGGATCTGGGTTCGACTCCCAGCAGAGGCGGATAAATCCTTTCTCACACTTTTTGAAGTTCGTCCCTAAACTGAGCCAAAGGAGATGCATATGAAGAACTAGGACTTGAAAGGATACCTTACTAGCGCACGCGAGTGCACTCAGGAAGGTCATAGTAGTCCGAAATCATGAATATATGGAGACGAGCGCAGAGAATTGAGATCATATGAGCACTCATATGAGCTAGATAAGTCCTCGAGTAGAATCCAATCTAGACATATGGGCTCAAAATCAAGTCCCTTGGACTAGTGGTCTCCATAGTGGAATATGTTTAAGTTCACTCGGGCTCACTTAGTCACACTAGGAGTTACCAAGAAGTAATATTATTGATTTTGTGTCTAGAAGACACGACTACAAGATTTGCTTCGACCCTAGTACTTGAATGTGTGTACTAGGGGAGCCGAGATGATATGTATACTATATTTTGCCCACTGAGGGGCGCGCGCGTACAGAAAATCAGTCCGGGAAAAATGAAAATGACAAAAGGCCAAGAGGCCACTACTCCGAGTCCGAGTCAGAAGAAGCAGACTGCTCGCGAGGGGACTTGTCCTTGATCGCGTCTCCCGAGGAGCTGCCACCGACCTTCTCGACGACCATAGGGCTCTTGGATCCAGCGACCTTCTTCTCGATTTTGGAGTCCTTGATGTGGCTGGTAGAAGCCGGGACATCCAGAACGGAACGAGGAGAAATGGTCTTGACCGTAGAACCCGACTACAGAAAAATAAAGAAAAGTTAGAGCGTCATATGATAAGAAAAGGAAAAACCTACGGCTTTAGGGGATCCCTTGGACTTGGAGTCCAGAGCCATCGGGGAACCAGGAGCGTCCTCGGAAGTGGTCTTGTCCTATATGTCCAAGTCAGTTTGTCATATGAAGTTTGCGAATATAAGAAAAACGTACCTTGATCACATACTCGGGCCCGACCCGTGCTTCCAACCACTTGGCCAAGTCGACAGGTGGATAAGCCGACTCTGCACGAGAAACCACTTGCTGATAGGCTAGTGGGAAGAGTCAGTAGTGTGGGGTATAGGATATATGAATAACTTACTCGCGAGGATTTTACCAGAAGACTTCTCGATGATGGAAATGTCCTTGCCATCGAACCTATATCCAGCAGCAGTAACGTCGAACGATGAATGCGGGATTTTGAGGGCGGTGAGAAGGATGAGCAGTCGCTCGTGAGTAAGGGCCTCGAGGTCGGGATGCAAAAGTCGCAGCAAGGCGCATATGACTCGTGGATCGCGAGTGGATCGTTGAAGGATCAACCTTTGACGTTCGAGAGTGCGGTTGAGGCGCAGTGCTTGCTGACGAGCTTGAAACTCGATATCCAAGGCACTCTGGAGAGAACCCAGAGTACCCAAGATGCCCTCGAGTTGGAAGGCCAGTCCTAGAAAAGTCATATGAGTTAGAATAAACAAAAGGAAAAAGTCATATGAGGAGTTACCGTTGTGACCCTGCAGTCCTAGGTCGAATTGCTCATCCCGAGCGCTCAGACATTCCTCCAAGGACTGGGTGAAAGAGCACTTTTGATTAGTACTCTTGCACCCAGTACAGCCAGCGTGTCCATCTGGACGAGGAGAACAACCCAGCCCCTTTTGAATGCAGCGATCGCAACCCTGAGTATAGAAGTTGGGCTCAGGTGCAATCGTGGAGGCCTCGACAACGGAGTCGTACGTGAGCTGCACATTACCCTGCAGGTAGACGTGCCCACCGGCCGTGGAAAGCTCATCGTTGATAAAGCCGTCGTCCTCGTCGTTGTGAAGAGGAGCTGGAGGTTGATAGGCAGTCCGCTCGCCGGATTTCGAGATCTGGAAACGAGACCCAATCAGTCATATGAAAAGAAAGAAAACAAAACACTTACGCTAGTGCCTCCTATGACTCGCTCGGACACCCGAGTAAAGGCAGGAGGGAGCCGCTAGGACATAGAATAGTAAACATATGAACCAGAGAAAAAGGAAAAGACATACTGGTTCTCGCATATCGGGGACGGGAGCGCGCTCAGACTCCTTGGCTTTGTCCTTACCCCTTGGACGAGGAGCGCTAGTGGCCTTCTCCTTACCTTTGGGCTTGCTAGGAGCCACCTCCTTCTTTGGAACCCGCACCGTGACGGTCGCGTCCGCACGAGGAGTGCGTTTTGGCTGAGAAGGACCCTAGAAAATAAGATTAGAACCATCATATGAAAGAACAAAGAGGAATGACTTACCGCGAGCGAAAGGGCTTTCTTAGCCTCAGCAGCGATATGAGCGTTCTCGCCTGCATATGCCTCGTACCATTGACCACCGTAGGTCTGGGCATTCCTCTCATCGGGATCTTCACTCTGGTCGCTACCGTCGCTAGAAGAGTCCTCGTCTTGATCGGTCTTCTGACGCTTGAACGATTTCACGTCGGAATCGGAGTTGTCGAGATTGGACTTGTACCCTTTTCGTTTGGGAACTCGCGAGGAAGAAGCTACTGGAGGAGGTGTCTTGGGGAGAGGCGCCACTGGTGGTGGAAGAGGGAATCGAAAATCAAAGTCCTAGAGGAAGAAAAGAATATTAGAAAAGAAATCATCAAAGAAAAACTTCATATGACACACCTCGTATTTTGCGATGAGATCCTCTACCTCTTCTTCTGGGGGGAGCCAACTAGCGGTTGCCTTGGCCTTGATAACTTTTGCTTGCACGGCCATATGAGCAAGACGATAGATCTGCAGGATGACACCGTGGTAGGCCTTAGGGATCTCAAAACCACGAGTATCATCGTTGCAGAGTCGGTGATACTCGCGCTAGGGCCAGTGTTAGTCATATGAATGAAGAAAAAGAAGAAAGACTTACGATGTTGTCCTTCTGGGCTACGAAGAGGGCAGCAACAGCCTCGGGAGAGGGGAAGACCTCTGCTTTCCGATCGAAGGCTGAGTTATAGTACACTCGGAATGCCTTGATGAGCGCCCGACCGCGCTCGTACATCCCTAACTGACGTTCGTATATCTCTTCGGGGGAGTAGTCGGGAAGGGGAGGAGGCTGAGGTGGTCTGGCACGTTTGGGTTTAGAGGCCACTGGCTTTGGAGGCGCGAACGGGTTTCTGACAGGCTCAGGCATCTAGAAAAGAAAATTTAGAAAGAAAATGCAAAGAAAAGAACGAGGAAACGCACCTAGGAACAGCTCGTTGAAACGATGATGAGGGGGAAAAGAAAGAAAGGATTTGGGACGTGGTTCAACTTTGTGAAAAGCTATATATCACATTCCGAGAATCCTGCTTCTATTCGATCACATCACGGAAGCTGAGTCATGAAACCGGCAGTCACCGGCAGAAGTTCGATGACCCTGGAATAGCTATACCTGGCCGTTCTCCTATGAAGAAAATGTCCTAGGACATCGAAATTAGACGAGGGATTACTAGCTTTGGCGCGAGGGAAGCGCTCGAAGGTCTATTTGGTCATAAGATCAATATGGAAGATGATTGACGCTCGAGGAGGTTTGATAACCCCGGCATCAACTGATCGGACATAACGCGGACAGAGTAAACTGACCGCGCGCATCTCGAATACACCCAGAAAGAAGTTCATATGAACTATTACAGACCGAGGACGGTCTAGATCTTTTGGTTTGGGGGAGATGTGAGGGTACCAGAACGAAATCGCTGAAAAACAGTCATTTTGACACTAATTGTTGTGTTCAGAATCGCACTAGTACATCGTACTAAGTTACTATATGGACTTGGTAGCACTACTAGGAACCTAGTAAGTGCGCATATGACGAAGAATAAGATAGGCATGCACTGCGTAGTGAATACTAGCTGCGCGCGCATAGACGTTGATGTCGTCGTTTAGCCCATATATGATTGCGCTCGGGTACGCGTCGAAACCTGTAGACCGTATCTATACTCTATTACCAGGCTGGAACCTTACGAGGACATGCTACTGTACATGGTAGACTTCCTAGTGGGTCATATGGCTATACTATACTCGCGCTATTGGGACATATGAGATGGGATAGTGAACGAGGACCAACTACCACAGCGTAGAAGGACCCTAGGGGACGAATCAGAGCTATATACCAAATACGGTAGAAGCTGGAGGTGCGAGTCACCTTCGAGAGCAGAGTTACCAGGATTAGAAATGTCCGAGTAACCGGGTCATCGATACGAGGACCATATGGGGGCTTAACAGCTTTCACATATCGATCGGAATATCCCTCGAGCTTCGAGTTGGGATTCCTACTGCTAGTACGGACACTAGTGAGGGACATATAGTCCTATAACAAGGAAACAGATAGGATTCTGTGCCAGGACTGTCTAGGACATAGAAAATATAATATAGAACTACAAGGGCATAGAGCCTACCTTCCTCGGATACGAATCCGAAGCGTTTCGGTCGAGATCGGACTCCTAGCAAGTTCCGAGCGGAATAACTATGTCCTAGCACCGATATCCGAAACGCACCATGCGGAACAGCGCCTCCGCGCGCCACTTCCTAGCAACCAAAAAGTAATATGACTCGCAGTCCTGCAAAATAATGTCGAATTCCGACCAATATATATCCAAACCTTCCTTTTCTGGTAGATACTTACTTCATATGGACAGAATCCTCTCCTCGTTCTCGTTTCTTGCATAGTTACTATTACTTTATCGTGTCCACTTTCACTTATATGTAAAATATGTACGCTCGCGGGTATATAAGCAGCAGGGTTTCCCCTAGGAAGCTCTCAAGCAATTACCCCGCTATATACGTAGCCCTAGAGCTCAATAGCAAAGTTTTTGACTTCTATCGTTGACCATAGAGGCGACGTGTGCTTAGAACAATAACTTAGAAAATAAAACCTTGAAAAGCCCTTCTCTATATTGAACTAGAGTCGTGAAATTAGAACTTTGAGATACCCATAGGACAGAGCTAGCGCGTCTAGTCTCTTGCATAGGATTGATTGTTTCTGGACTAGTGTGGAGCCCCACTAGATCCCTCTTTTCACTTGGTGTGGAGCCCCACCAGTGTCGTTAAAGCTTAGTGTGGAGCCCCACTAGCTTATAGGTGGCCTGATTGTCGTGCTAGTTCGACTAGTGTAATCAGTGCCTTTGGTTGTCGTGCTAGTTTGACTAGTGTAACCATAAGCCTTCATAGGAACAATAGGTCTTTACCCTTGTTGGGTTCGATAGGTTATTTTGCGTCATAGGAACGTATAGGAATAGTTATAGATAGGTTTATAGGTTGGCTCGCGTTGTCTTGATCATATCGAGACCATATTATCATATTACATTGTTTCATTCATCGCTCGTACACTTCCCTTGTGTCCTAGTGATTTGTAGACGTTCAACTAGTGTGCTAGTTGATTTCTTGTGTCGATTGTACGGATCCTTTGACAACGTCGAACCCCGCTCGCACAACTTGGCATATTATTTCGCTCGTTCACAAGCGTTTTATAAGCCTCACACCGGGAGTCTCGATTTGGTCCGCCTTCCTTGGTGATAACAGGTGCTATCGTCCATAGAAAGTTAGGAGAGTCTCGTTGTCTAATAACGTTTACGCACCTTCACCTGCAGCTTGAACGTCGGCAGGGTCGATGTTCATTGGTGACGGCGCCTTGTCACCTAATGTCCTGCATGAGCGAGGACAAGGTGTGTTTGGAATCAAGCTCACCACGAAGAGAGTCAACATCCATCGGAGCTACATCGGTGGAGTCCTCAACTCGCCCCTCTTCATCTATCCCACGTTCTCCAGCCCCAGCATTCCCTAGACAGGCAGTGAACAAGGTAGAAACAACTAACAATGGGAAGCCTACCAGAATCAGCGATTGTTCCTTCTTGGGCAGTCTCTGACCCTATCGTGAGGAGCAGAGCGGTGAAATCAAAGTGAGACTCACGGGGGCTATCAATTTCAATGCCATTTAGGGCGAAGGAAACTGCCTCAGCAACGGACGTTTGAGGCGTGGAACATGCTTCTTCGTTGCGATCAGCAACGGACCCGGTGTCTTTCGGATCTGTCGAAACGGTCAAGACAACGTGTTTGATGTCATCATGTGAGGCACCTTGGTTCAGGGAGGACCTGCTGTTCTCTCTTTCCTTCCTTCCCCACTGTCAGCCTCGCATGGCTGCTTTTTCTCCTCCGCCGCCTTTACCGCCGCCCTCGCAAGTTCGAAGGAATCTGAAAAAGTGGTTGAAGACTGACTTTCGGAAGGTCTCCTGGTCCCATTCATCCATTTCTTTCCGTCTTTATTTTTACCGGAATGGAAGCTGCCGTCTCTCAGCCCCCAAGCTATGGCCTCGAAGGAAGAAACACGTACAATTCGATGGAGAATTTCTCGCCTGGATTCTTTGGGGGCTTTCCTACGACCAGACAGACGGTGAGGTCTGTCAAATCGGATATGTCGTCCGTCAAGGTTTGGCCAACCGTCTTCATGTTCGTGCATCTCCTGGACAGTACGTGAGTTTCTTTTGAAAAATGTTTCTTAACAGGGAAAGCTCACTGCTCCTTTGCTTCAGGCGAATCGTCCATGTTAGCTCCTTTTTTTCTTTGTACCAGCTTCCCAGAGTTTGAGCTTCGCCTGGTAGGACGTTTCGTTCTCCTTTTCCAGAGCCTTTCTAACCTTCTTGCTCTCTTTGCTGAGCAGGGTCTGTGCAACCTCGCATCGAAGTGCGAGAGCAAACTTCCCAAGCTCCTTCCTCTTTTCCTCCGCCGCCATTGCAGCCCACCCCGAAGATTTTCGAGGGTCAAGGGTGCTATCCTCATCGTCGCTATCCTCGTCGTCGCTATCCTCGTCATCACCGTTGTCATCACCATCGACCTCGACCTCGCCTTTGTCCTGTTCGCCCAAGTCGGGGTACCTTTTCTTATAAACTTTGCGGCATTTGTCGGAATACTTGGGATGGGACATATAAAATTTGTGTAAGGGAAGCTTGGACGGACGTTGAGAGGTATCAGCCAAGGCGCTTCTGAGGTAAGGCTTCCAACCTCTTGTGTCAGCTCGTTTGTCTTTGTTCTTGTGGTTATAAAAGTATCTAATGATTTTCTATAGGAAGGCGTCAGCTACGCTGCAACTCAGTTAAAATGGCGCTCACCCTCTTCACCCTGTTCCACCGCTTTGGGGTCATCACTACAGCCTTCCCTTTATCCTCTGAGGTAGAGGCAGCTGCCGCATCTGAGCAAGGCTGGGGTCCTTCGACGGAACCTGCAAGACCAGAAGACTTGCCAACTTCGTCGGAGCCAGATGGAGAACTAGAGACCACGGCTGGCTTTACCGAAGACGGCTCTTTAGCACCGCCCTCGCCGTCGTCCTCTTCAAGAAGATTGTCGTCGTCGTTATTGTCGTCATCTTCGTCATCTTCGTCATCTTCATCATCTTCATCATCGTCTTCTACCCCATCCACCGGTCGGTACTTGGGGAATGTGTCAAACCACATGGGGAAGAACCCAGCCCAGAAAGGAGCCTTGCTATGACCACATGCGTTGTACAGGGGGATGTTCGCAATAAGAACGCGCTCCTCCTCTTTCGGCCAGTCTGACTTTTTACCGCGCCTTTTGGGCTCCTCATCTCCAGGGGCAGGAGAAGAGGTGTCAGAGGTAGAAGTAGAGTCTGAAGAGGTCTCTGTGGCGGGGGAGCCTGCGTTGGGAGCAGAAGAGCCAGCAGCGGGAGAACTGAGCTCGGCGCTGGGCTTGGAGACGCTGCTCTCTTTCGTGCCTTTAGACTTCGATTTAGACTTCGACTTCGACTTTGAGCCTGCCGTGGGCCCTTTCTTAGCCTTGGAAGCCTTGGAAGCCTTGGAAGCCTTGGAGTGCGAGCTGGCGATAAGTTTTCGCATGGCTGTGGAGGGCATTGGCGTACTATTCCACAGTCTGCAGGTGCAGGTAGGGTTCAGGAGATAGGGGCGTTCGCTTAAATTAGGCTTGTCAGATGTTGCCCGTGAGGGGGCTGCGAGCAGGTTAGCTGTGTTTTTTTTTTGTTAAAAAAAGGTAGTTTCAGTGAAGTTTTTGAGAAATTATGGTTTGTATCTTTTCTGTGGGGGGGGGGAGTCTACCTTTTAGAGAAATGCGAACGAAACACGCTAACTCTAATGGAAGATGTAAGATTGGCGTTTTTATCATATCCGTTTTACGTTACTCTAGGTGGCTCCTCCTCTTCGATGCTCAGACTCACTTAGTTCGCTAGGTCGCCAGTCTTGTCCATATTATCTTTCCCTCTCCACCAGACTTGATTTAGTGAACAAGGCACGAGGCCATTCACTGCCTTCTGCCTTTTATCTACGACTCTTCCTAAGCGCCTCCTATCAAGCCGAGCCTAGAGAATGTCTTATACTGTCATAATGCCCATGTACTACCCCACCTCGAACAAGCCCGGAGAATAATGGGTATGGAATAATGGTTCTCCTACTGAAAAGGGATGTTTGCTTAGTGGTGAGTTGATAAAGCGCGAGGGGAAACGAATGCTGCAGCGGTGGAAACTCACCACCAAGACTCACGTCTCCAAAACACAAAGGTGTTCCACTTTGTCTGGATCAATACTTTCAACGAGGCTAAGTGACGCTAGCACCAATTGGGTGCAGTTCCTCGTAATCAGCATGGCGCTTTGTGGTATACGGTTCAACCTTCGATTTCGCAGAGTTAAGGCACTTGGTGCCCAAGCAGTTGCCACAGCAGCTGGGGTGAGAAGGGAAGTAGCTGATGCAAGGGAATTTGGGCCTTTAAGTTCACTCACGGATAACACCACTTCGACTCTCTCGCGCAGTTAGTTTGCGGGAAAGAGCAGTAAAGCACTTGGTTAAGCCTGTCAGGAAAGGTGGATCCTCAAAGAGAAAGCGCTTAGACCGGTATGATGACCTAAGACTCGCCCAGATACGGTTCTGAAGAAACGCCAGTGCCGCTTCGGTTCTTGATTACACGGTGGGCTATGTTACAGGCTTGGTTCATACCCCCTGCAAAATGCGACGCCCTCTCTCTGAGGCATTATCTCCCTGATCTCGGTTTGCATGCTCCCTCTTTACTGAAAGGTAGAGGATGTCGTACTTTGAAAGGCAATCAACCAAACTTGTTGACTTGCCCCAATCCTATGCCCAGGAGGAGGCGGCCATAGCAGAGACCAATAGGCGATCATCTGCCATCAAGGAGAAGCAACTGTGTTCTGCCAAAAAGCAGGTCAGTGAACAAATCACTTGATTTATGCACGTGTTATTCTTTCCAGTTCAGCTACTGAGGTTGGCCGCCTTGGGCACGTCTGGAGCTGCATCCCTTCTCTATAAGAGGGGTCATGAGATTAGGCATGCTAGCAGGTTGAAGTCGTAGCGTGTAAGGCTGCGCTCTTTTGTGCGCAGCCAGAGCACGTAAGCGTGGAAACCTGAACTCCCTGATCTCGAAAGTGCTGCTTCTTCCCTCGCCTTGCCCTAGTACATTCTGTCATCCGGCGGTTTTTCTTTGAGTGAGGTGAGCGGTGGGGAAATGTCTTCTGCTGGAAAGCTGGAGCAGGCGGATACGATTGGCTGGCGGGTTCGATCCAGCTCATAGGGTCAGCTCTATGTTCCAGAACTAGATTTAATATAGGAAGTTACGGCGTTTTCTCCCTCCGTCGCTTGCATTAGTCTTCCTAGGCAACAAGTCCCAGATCGCGGAGCAGAAGAGCCCTCGCTCGCCAAGTTGAAGGAGGTGCATAAGTTAGGACACAGGTGCTTCGATTACGTGGAACAGAGGCGAGAGAAGGCACAGCGTCGTTTGAGGCCGGCCTTTGATAGGCTAACGCGTCAGCCAAGTGTGAGGTGGCGTGCCTGGCTTTATTCACGCGCTTAGTCTGGGGTGCCGGCCCTGTGATTGGCTTAGCACCCAGAACCTCGTGAAGCAACAAGGAGTAGGCAGCACATTCAAAGCATCCTTCACCGTTAACCGGCTTGTTGAAAAAGCTTGAATGGGACCTAAGCGAGATAGATGGGCCAACAAGAGGGGGAAGAAGATGCGCTGTGCAGAGGGGTGAAAGAAAGGAAACGGGTCACCAATGGACAACGGAGCGCAGAGTAAGTGATCGCGCTTATCAACTTCTCCTCATGGCGCTCGGAGACTTCCGGCTTCGGCAAATTTCAAGATGGGATGGTTGAGATTCCTTTCTCTTTGTTTCAACTCCTATCATTATTCTTTGTCAGGGTCGTAGCCCGAAATTTTTGGGAGTTGAGGCTCACAACAAATGTATGGAGGTGCGCGATGCGTACGCATACTTCCGCCTGTCGCCAGCTTTGACACCGCAAATTTCTATCGAAGCGGTTTGGAATAGACATGTTCGAGCCGCGTTGGCCTCAGACCCCGTGGTTGCTGCTAGGAGGAAGAGAAGAAAGGAGGAGAAAAAGGGCAAAGCAGGAAAGGAGAGCGCAGAGGTTGCGGCTGAGAGGGATGGCAATGGCAAGCGCTACGCTACGTCCTTCCGACAAACCACAGGATGTCATTGACCTCACAAACGACGCTACCTATCAAAACCCAATCGACCTCACTGCAGATATAGATTCAGATCGCGGCCCCGGAAACGATGTCAGCATGGAGGCCCCTTCCACAACGCCCATAGGCACTACATTTCCTCAAGACGCCGGCCAATCGTCAACTTCTGTAGCCTCCAGGTCCGGCTCTAAACGTGAAGCGGAGGTTATTGAGATTACAGACTCTGAGCAGGAAGACGGAGACATCGATGCAGAGGTATTTTCCAGCACCCATCAAATCTTCTCAGCTAACTCGTTCGCTAGGCCGAGAGCCCCCTCCTTCGACAAGCTGGTCGTTCGTTCGTTTCCTCTCACCGCAGTACTGAAGGTTTTGACGAGTGGCATTTCTGATATACAGCCTTTTACGGACATTTTCGATTCATCCACTACTACATTTCTAGTACTTATGTTAGAGCACTCTGCATCATGTCGACACTTGGTCGACAATGCGCAACGAGTCATGTTATTTAATTAAATCACGACGCATACCGGTTCCTGTAGCCTCTTACCTACGCTCTACCATTGCCCTCTCCAGTTCTGACACCCCTGGTCAATTATATGAAACCAATATGCCCATCGCACCTCAATACAACCCGCTTGCATCCCGCTGTTTGCCTTCGTCATCCAAGAAAGTCTACGATAGACTTGTCAGATCTCAGCTCTAGTACCGTAACACCGATGGCTCATTAATGCGCCCATTCCTTGGAACTCAGGTTCTTGCTCTGCTTGGTTCTAGCTCGGCCCTGTCTTGGTCTCATGAACGAATGCATGACGGCTTGGTCTGACTCATCATTGCCCTAGACATCGTGAGAAACGGTCATGGGGCTATGCGTTCTTGTTTGGCAACATTCCTTTGTGACCTTCCCTCACCATGGCCACTTTAACCAGGACGACCCCAGAACCCTCATCCGAACCGCCAGATCCTGCACAGCTTCTACCTGAAGAGGAGTTTCCTACCTTTACTGTTCACTGCAATATCTCCGTTCCAGGCTCAGAGAAACACACAGTAGTCAGGCAGCACCTGAAGCTCAGAATCCCACTCGTCATTGCCTCTACTGTCACCAATCATACCCTTCGATGGCTGCGCTACCTACTGTGGTGCATAGTTCCTACGAATGGAACGCTTAAACACAACGGAAGAGCGCTCAAGGTTGGAAGCTCGTATTTGCCAAGCCAGGGCGATGTTTTTTACTACAAAGTCGGTGAGCACAGGAGCACATTTGTACTGGCATTCTCTAATAATGGTCAAACAGATTACAGGAAAAGGCTTCATTGCAGATCCTCAAGCTATGCTGGAGCGCACCAGTGTCGACGACGATAAGCAGTCCAGGGATCCAACTTTCCGTTACAAAGTGCTCCACCGTGACGAAAAAGAAATCATGCTCGCTGGGAGCTCCTTGAGGTACCCCTACTGCGTTGTTTCGGAGCGCCTGACCTTGCCCTTGCCCACGCTGGACTTCGAAACTCACGCCCAACGGATGCCATGCCATACACCTCATACCGCATAGCAAGGGCGACAAGGTAAGGCTTCAAAGTTCAGAATACACTTAGACTCAGCTTAACTCATTGAAAGTACATTTCGTTCATGACAGGAGGAAGCATTCGCAGGATAGATGACGTTCGCAACGGCCTTCTTGTGACAAAGCAGCTCCACTCATATCTGGGAGAGATGAAGGAGAATGGCCAGAAAATACCTCCGGTGTGTGCTTTTTTGAGGGTGAGTCATTTTGCCACCGCTGTAGGCCCCAGCTGAGTTCTTCCTAGGTCCCCAACCAATTTATGACCAGGTCACATGTGAAGATTTCTGATAAGGAGGCCGACAGAGAAAAGCTTCCCTCTGATCCAGGCGAAAGAATCGTCAAATTTCACGTGCTATCGTTGATATACAAGTTTTTCGTTGGCCCTCTATCTGACGCGTTGAAGGCGGAAACGGAGATATGGGACGGGAAGCTGACCAGGCAGCCGCTTCGTGAGCACTATACCAAGCGCGTGCCGGACACCTATTGGACTACCACTACGGGTGTGTGGCGCTCGCTGCATTTGCCGAAAAGGGACAGGCCTACGACGACTTCACCAAGGTTGTACAGGACATCTACCAGCTTGGCGGCGGACCCTATGTTAACTATAGCTCCTCGAGCGAGACGAGGATGAAGACGGTGTCGACGATGATGAGGATGGCGACTACGATCAGGGCGGCGGTCGATCCAGTAGACGTGGAGGGGGCAAGAAAGGCGGAGGGGGCAAGAAGGGCAGAGGAGGCAAGAAGGGCGGAGGAGGTAAGAAAGGCGGAGGAAGCAAGAAATCGAGAGGAGTAGGGAAGGGAAGTAAGCCAGCAGGTCAACATCAACAGGCATAACGACGGACAACTTGGTCTCGTTGATACCCTCTGGGCTTGGCTTCTGTCATGAGAGAGTCAAGGGAGGTCGAGGAAAGAGTTCATGCCGTCGATGCATGGAGAACAGGCATCCCCGCCGGGGTCTAAATTGCCCCCATCTCACTCTGTATGCCTTTCATAGCGGTACCCATGTACAGTAATGCCGTATTGTCGAAGCAGAACCTCGTGGACGTTTTACTGAATTACCCAGGCCCACATTGCTCCTTCATTGCACATCTGATGATCTCTCTCATTGAAGATGAACGTGCTTTGGAAAACTGGGTTTCATTCAGGCATATTATTTGTATCTGTCTTTATCAACACTAACTCGAACTGAACCACAGTAATTCGCCCCCGGAGATGTCGATGGAAGCCGATCCTGCAAACGATTACCTCACACCTCCGCCATGTGCTCAGCCTCGTATTCTGCTATCGCCATCGTACAAGCCAGAAGCAGAACTCAGTGATGAGATTATCGTGGTACAGTACATACGTCGGAAGGGGGAAACGCTTGAGGTCCTATGTGCGAGACTCAAGTACGTGGCCCTTCTATCACTAATTTCACACACCTATATGTCACTTCTAGTCCATGTAGCTTCTCGGACGGCGTTTCTCAACCAAAACGCAACTTAGATAGCAGCTTTCGAAAGGGCTGCTCGAATTGTTCAGGCCATGTGTTCGTAGAAGCTACTGAGGCTGATGGTCAGCCATCCAAGCGAAGGAAAACCGAGTCTCATTACTCCCAAAGCTCCAACGTCACCGTGTAGATCTCTCAGATGTCAGTTGACCAGATTAAACGTGTGGTTTTGTTGCAGAAGGTTTCGTAGATCTTGCACATACGAAGAACCGTCACTGGGCTGCTCGCGTTTGCTTAAGATACTTTTCTTGTACGATACTATATTAGCTATTAATAACTTGGCAGCGTACCTAGCCCTTACCAACCCCTTACTGATTCGAAGGTGCTACCGCACTCATCTATAATAACTTTTCCCCCTCAGAATCAGGTTCTAGTTTCTTGTTGTACAATATAGCCATTCTCCAGGAACTCCATTCCTGAAAACCCTATTTTTGAAAACATTCGGAAAGAGCGCCAAATTGAGTTCCACGTGACAAGGTTGTGCACGTTCCTCGGACCATTTCCCTCCTGTTCCCACGACTGCTTCCAATCAACAAACCACCATGAGGTAGCGACCGGCCACATAAAAGGTCTGTAGCTTTCACATTCCTCTCCCCCAGTTCTCAGTTCTCAGGCCTCATGTCTAGTAAGCGACATCGAAAGCAAGCTCCCTCTCTTTCTCAATACTCCCCGGAAGACCTCGACTTGTCTGATGGAGAAGTTCCTAGCAAGAAGACTAAAATTCTGGCGTCGGTCGTTACATCCTCCATCTCTGCGGATAGACGTCGAGTGACCACAGTACCCCTCAAAATGAGACCTCCAGTGTCTTCCTCCGAGCAAGATACATCGTCCGCTCCCAGTCAGAGCCTTTCAGAAGGGATCGCCGACATGCACGTTGACGAAGTCTACGACGATATTCAGACTATAGACGGGGGTCTTTATTCAACTTCTGGGGATAAGATTCCGGCACAAACAAAACTTAATAAACGCAAACGGACAACCGATGCGGTAAGCTGAGCCTCTTCTAACGCGTGGAAGGTGTGCTGACCGAATATGTAGGGAGATAATCTTGATTGGATGAGCCTTCGCGACGAATATCTCCGTATACTTATGGTGGGAGAGGGCCGTGGGGACAATGCAAAGGACTGCTGTCGTCGATGCAAGAAGAAGGGACATTTACCGCAATACCGATGCCGCGACTGCTTTTCAATGGAGCTGATGTGCAAAGGGTGCATTGTCGACCTTCATCGGGAGCGACCTTTAGACGTGATACAGGTCTGGCCGCTCTTTTACGTCCTTTCACACTAGCTAATGTTCCTTCAGTTTTGGAACGGGAGGTTCTTTCAACGTGTTTCTCTTGAAAGTCTTGGCCTCGTCGTTCAATTGGGACACACATCCAATACTCCTTGTCCGGCCCCAAATACGAGCGCTCCCGCCAACTTTACCGTCCTTCACACCAATGGTTTCCATCGAGTTCGCATTCAATACTGCGAATGTGGGAACGCTGGTAGCCTCGCTCACATGCACCAACAGCTTTTACGACACGAGTGGTATCCGGCTACCGCAAAGGTCCCCAAGACTGCATTTACCTTTCGGTTACTAGAGCATTTCCACACCATGACTCTAGTGGGCAAAGTGACGGCGTATGACTACTATCGTGGACTGGAAAACCTTACAGATAACGCGGGCAGCTTCTCGTTCAAGGTTGCTTTTTTTATGTCGTTAATCTGACCTAGTTCACTGACTCACTTTGTAGAAACGATACGCCCAGTTCAGGAGGGCCATTCGACAGTGGCGCCACCTCAAGTTGTTGAAGCGAGGAGGTCGAGGGAATGATGGTGTGAGAGATATTAGCGAAACACGCCCCGGAGAGCTTGCTGTGATTTGCCCGGCATGTCCACGTCCTGGTATCAACTTACCAGATAACTGGCTTCAGGCAAGCTCTCAGCAAAGGTACGATACAAGCCATGAAGTCTCTACTTTGTACTGAGGAAACTAGGTTCATATACAGGCTCTTTCTTGCAGTAGACGCCTGCTTCCGTCTTAAACGGAAGCTGGTTTCAAACGAAGATGCCGATCCCGGCTTTGGGACTGGGTTTGCTTACCTGGTTGAGGACGGTCGCTATAGAGAGTACCTCCGGGACATGACTAATGAAACAGAGGTGATGTGCTGCATCATTTCAGACTACATGGAGCTCACCTGAAGTAGATGTCTACTTGCTCCGGCCTTGCAGCTCTCGATCATGCCAACTCGAGGAATGCTCGAGGCAACTACTCTTCGTCTGGCGTGGGGCTAGGCTGCTGTGCTCGGCACGAGTTCATTCAGCCCAACGGTGTCGGAGATTTGCAAAAAGGAGAAAGGTTTGTGCTCTTTTGTCAAAACTAAGCACCGCTAACTCATCTGCTATCCAGATACTGCAATATCGATTGGATTATTGCCTGCATACTTGGACATCACAGCCCTGATCTTGACGTGTGCCTCTCGTATGACATCTGCTGTCAATACTGTCGTCGGTTTATCGAGCGAATAATGGGGCTGCCTGTGGACGTTCGGCCTAAAGCACTTGCCGACTTCTTATTCGTCATACCAAAACTGCATGTGTATGGGCATACTATCAAATGTCAGCTCAACTTTTCCCTCAACTATGCGCTTGGTGTTGGCCGAACAGATGGTGAGGGGGTGGAAAGAAATTGGGCTGGCCAGGGCCCTATCGCAACCAGCACCATTGAAATGGGTCCTGGGTCCAGACACGACACTCTGGACGATCACTGGAGCTTCTGGAACTGGCAAAAGTTGTTAGGATTGGGTAGGTTTTCTTTTGATTTGAACATGCATATCACTGAGGCTCTGGTCAGGTGTGCTGTTGCTTCGTAGGCTTAAACTTGCTGTCCGGTGGGCCGCCATTCAAGAAGAACTGCATCGAGCTCAAACAATAAACCAGGCCGCTCGAGCTCCGACGTGGAAGAAGGCCGTTCACGACTTTGAGGCTGACAAGACTAGCCCAAATCCATACGAGTTTCCAAAAAAAGGTGCGTGCGTTTTCGCTGCTCAGCTGGCAGCCCGTTCAGTCTATCACGCAGGTCTTACAATCCAGGAGGTTCGCGTACAGCTTGCTCGAGAGGAGTACTCCAGCTTGAGCGCTGACCAGGCAGTGCTAGATGAGGCATTGCTCGATGATGAACACTTATCAACTAAAGGCCCCACTGAGCTATTGCTTTCGGCTTTCGATATAGAGGAAAAGCAGTGGGTGTTGTTCTACTCTTTATGGCAAGTCCTGACTAGCTCCGCAGGCGTCAGCTCCGAGAGTCACGGCTACTGAAAAAGATGGGCTATACTCTCAAGCAAGTGGGCGATATACTTGATAAGCAAATGCGGCTCAGAAAAATTACTTCAAGGTTCTACAACCAGCAGGACCACTTGATGCCCATTGTGCGTTCTTTGCGTCAGTCAAAACCCATCAATCCCGACGAGGTGGAGGCCATGCCCCTCTTTCTACCTTCTTCACTCTCCCCGGAGCAACTTGCTGCCTGCCCTGCTGCGGACTTCGCCAAGATAGAGCTCAGGCTTCGAGAAGCGCAGTGCTCTGAGGCCTTGGATGAGCTACGAAATCAGCTTCTGGTCACATCCCGTCTTCGCACCTATAAAAGCGCTCAAGCGAGGCATCAAGGTCGGCTTCGGCGCTCATCCAAGCTAATGCAGCTGAGCGAGTCCAAGTGTCGTTTACATGCATCTCGATACCAGAATGCTTGGGAGGCTATAAGGATGCTTCGCGGAGGAGATCCTAATGCCGTTCCATGGAGAAAGCTATTGTCAACAGACATCCGGTGCATGGAAGATGCTGAGGATAGAGCAATTGGAGTTCCAAGGAAGAAGCTGGGAAATAAGACCCACAGTGTTGGCAAGGAGAAAGCGAAAGAGGTTATGGGGCGTTCACTTGAGGAGGAGGTGGACATGGATGAGGAAGCGAGTGAAGATGACGATGGCCAGGAGGGTTTTGGTGACGAGGATGAAGAGGGCGACGATGAAGACGAAGATGACGATGACGATGAGGGCAACAATGAGCTGGAGGTGGAGCCAGAGGCAGCAGATAAGAGGTGGAGAACAAAGAGAGATGAGATGTTGAAAAAGACTGGCGAGGGCTATCGTGGCACATCTTGGATATGGTGGGCCGCCGACGGAGGAGGTTTTGCTTCAGACGAAAGTCTATATGCTGGTACGCACTTTTCCTTTGCTGTATTTGTCTCATCAAGCTAAACTATCAGCAGGGCTCCGCGTGGAGTGGGCGAAGTCTTATGCCAGGCTCCGACGTTGGCAAGAGGAGACTCAGCTGGTCACAGAAGAGATGAGGAGGACCATCAAGTCCCTAATATGGTCTGCTACTCAGTGGGAAATAAGGGCGAGCGTTCCCAGTTTTCAGGGCGCTCATGCGGAAGGGGCCTCTGCATATGCGTACAGGCAAGCCTCAATGTACCGGCATCTGGCAGCATCTTTCGCCACGCAATGGAAAAAACAATCGGCAAAGTCTAGCTCGCAGGAAGGTATCTCCAGCGAGTCTGAAGACGTGACTGAAGATGCACTGCGACTTTCACTGAGTGGAGAGGAAAGTGATCTGGAGCAGTGATCCACAAGGTGCGTTTTGTTCCGTCTGAGAAAGCTCATTATCTAAAACCCATCCATTTTCAATAAGTCAGGTCCTCGGGTTGTTTTCAATAATGTCACATCCTCGTATCAGGTGAGCTCTTCTCCCTAGCCTCGTTATTGAAAACTAACTGTCATTTTTGATAAATCAGGTCCTCGGCCTGTTTTTGATAACGAAGTAAGCTCCTCTCCCCCGCCTCATTATCAAAAACTAACTATTATTTTTGATAAACCAGAGGTTTTGGGTTTGGGCTGTTTTTTGAAAACTACTTGATCTGTCTTTGATTGTTTTTGAAAACATGGTTTCCGCACTTGATCCATCTTTTGTATAACAACTGTACTGTTACCAGCATGAAGTAGATTTTTGAAAATATTGGGAATGTATTAATGTAAAACATAATAGCAATAGAAGCATCCGCGTTTTTTGTAATAAGGCCCCCGACATATATCGGGCATTTTTGTAAAAAGCTAGCGTGCACGGATGCCTAGTTGCGTCGGCGAACAGCTTCTGCAATGAAGGGCTGTTCCCGATGAGTTGGTAAACCGGCACCGTTACGGCCTGGTTCATAATCGAATTGAATACCGAAGTAGGATCTGACTTTTCTTGAAGATCCGACGTGAAGTGATAGCGTGGTCCTTGAGGCTTGTCATCCTTCATCCTAACATCCTCCTTGTCCATTCCCTTAGGCGCCGTAGAAGGAATCGACTGTTTCCAACCATCCTTCCTGTTAACAGGGTTAGGCGGTACCGGAACGTCTATCTTTTTCTCGGGCTGAGGTCGTGGGGGAGTAGTAGAAGAAGATGGCGTTGGCTTGGATCGGGGTTCGCTAGCCCTTTGTTTTGACTTCTCGTCCCGCTTAGCGCTACCCAAAGGGTCGAATCGGACGTTCGTGTCCTTTCCAGAGCGCAGAGCGGGGTCTGAAGTAAACTCTAGGTTCGCAGCTTGATAAACGTCGTCGAATAGTGGTACGCCGCTGACGAAAACTCCACAGTGGTTGGCGGAATGAGATTGATGAGGCGGTACGTCCCGATGGAAAGCGGATCTTGAGTTCTGAGCTGTATTGATACCTGTCTGCAATTCACGGATGTAGGAAGAAATACCACCGTTTTGCCCGTAAGGCACACGGGGTAGGTCAGCACCGTTCGGCATAACAAAACGCTCTCGTTGAGCATCATACTTTACCAATCCTTCCGCCACTAGTTTCATTGTCTCCGGACACTTCGAAGGGTGTAACTGGTGCGGAGGATTCTCAACGCCACACATAAAACACCTCTTCGGTCGTTGGAAGCCATCGCTCTGCTTGCTACCTCCAGGAGTCATCTGCGACGATGACATGAGGCTCATCATCTGGGCCTGGTTGATGGTAAGCTGCTCCAGTTGCTTGACTAATGAATCCAATGTCGATTCTGGTACGCCTTCCTTCTTGGTCTTCGGTTGAGTACTCGTAGCCTTCGGACTTCGGTGCTTCCTCTTACCCTCGTTATCGAGGAGAATCTCTTCATCGTCGCGCCTTTCCTGCCTCCACGGAGTGTAGAATACGCTATTGGAGTCAAATCGTTGATACAAGTAGGTCAAGACTTCGTCCTTTGAAAGGACGTTATCCCGAGTCTTCTTGTTCGCAGGAATCTGCGTCTCCAGCCAGCGTTTCATCGCCTCCGGGAGTCCTGCTATGAAATAGTAGTCGGAATCGGCAGCGGTGATGACCTTCTTCTTGACGAGGGCAGCCGAATAAGTTTCGAACTTCCGAACGTACTCCCCGATAGACTGACGCGACGTGAACTCTCCCTTCTCATTCTGGTTTTGACAGAATGCCTGGAAATCGGCGAGCGTAACCGTTGGTACCTGATCGGCGGCACCATATAGCACGATAAGTTTCTTGGTGGCGGCGGCCCATGTCTTTTCTTCAACCTCAACGTCAAGCTCGGGAATGTAGCGGATGGTGTCTTGGACCTCTTCGTTCGAATAGTAGTAAAGTTGATCGACTTTCTCGTTCTCGGTTAGGCCAGCAGAGTCGCCGAAGCGTCGAATTGAGTCAATGAACGCTCGCACGCGCGTACCATCGAAGGTGATAGCGAACGGTGTGCCGGGTACTGGCATGAACGGAAAGGCTGAGGAAGCATTGGAGGTGTTGGAGACGGAGGGAGGAATCGACATGTCGGGATAAAAGGGTAGTTGATCGAAGAATAATGATATGATTCGTGATGGCCTCTAGCGAGGGCTTTTCTTCGTCGTTGCGAACGACTACGGAGAATGGACTGCTGGGCGTAGAGCCTCAGAGTATCGCGCAGCAATCAACTAGCGCAAGGACACAGCGTACAGCTAGTGCCCGCCCACAGCGTATAGCTAGTGGTAAGGAAGAGGGATGGAAAGGAATGATGTGTCTTGAGGAAACGTGTTCGACGTCGCGTCGTTCGACGGCGGAAGCAATTCTAAAATTAAGAATAAAAGGAGTTAGCTGTTCTCGGAAAACCAGTCCCCTGCGGTGGTCACCACTGAGGAAGATAGAGATAGTCCACGGAAGGACTAGGCAGATGACACGGTCGGAACGGCTACCCGTATAGGCGTAGAGTAGAGAAATGACGAATCGAGTCGTCGTCGTGGAATGAGAATGAAAATAAAAAGGTCCCGGGAACGTGTAAGACACGAGGCGGTACCAAATGCGTCAGTCCGGTGATGATTCACCGATAAGGCCGCGAAACGGAAATAAAAGATTGAAATTGGAAATACTTGATGCTTTGGTTTCTTGTTGAGGCTCGGATGCTCTTGGGGCTCGTTGAAACTCGATTCTCGGGCTCGAAGATGGGGGGAAAAAGAGAGAAGGAAGGATGTCACATTTTTCTGACAGGTTGTCAGGTAAGCGTCACGGTGGTCCGTGCGCGAATACAAACAGCCGTAGAACAATTTTGATAACGATAAGATAAATAAAGTGCCCATTTTGAGGTGAGTCCACGTCTTCGCTTCTCCTCAGTCCGCCGGCGTCCACTAGACTGATACATGCAGGCACTGCTGAAGGGTTGACCAGACCCTCTCGTATCGGTGACCCCGAACCGTTACGAGGCGTGCATTAACTGCATGGTGGTACCGGCGTACTTCGGATACGCTCGACGTTTCGTCGTATCGTAAAAGGGTGAACGTACAAGGGGAATGTGATGGAGAGTTTGCGAGGGGAAGGGAAAATGTGAGATGAAACTGCTATGAAGGTATAAGAATAAAGTAAGCCGTAATTTATATGTAAAGTTAAAGAAAAGAATAAAAGGTTCGAACCGGAGGTGCACGACAGCACCTCTACCCATGTCCCACTTCTACCAGGAGTCCTATCGACTCCGCGACAACGACATCTTCACCTGTATTAAAGAATCTCTTCCACAACTCTTACCATTATATTTACAACCTGAAGGCCACAGAAACGTGTAGCGGAATGTGGACAGAAGAGGAGAGCAATGGTTGAGGTCAAGAGGAATTTCCGAATGGGGCAGTTGACTTGTCACTATCGTGCTTGTCACAGGAACGGACTCCTGCTCTCGAACCATCACCAGCACTAGCGCCAATGACCATGGAATTGTTCCCTCCAATGCCTCCTTATTGGCACTGAATGTTTTCAAATCACTGGAGCGTTTCCCCATGAAGTCTTGAAAGCGTTTATTCGGTAAACCAGTAACAACTACCTGCATCATCCTTACAAGGACTTTCACTGACTCGGACATTCTAGTGTCTAGGTTCTCTTCATCGACGAGGGAGAAAAGGAACGGGATTCTAGGAGAAGTCAGGTTAGATCACGGATTGCTTTGGTTCTCAGGCTGCAGTGCGTTTTTACCCCCCTTCATTTTCGGTGTCGTGATTTGCTGAGCTTGATCCCGCACCGCGAGCAGTCATAATGGCTTAATCTTGACTCGAGGCTCTACACTTCAGAAGGTCGCGCAGGGGAGTGCTCTGACCCAGGGCCATTACCCGCAACGTTTTTTGTGTGTTTTTTCTCGGTTTTTTTTTTTTTTTGTCACACTGCTCCGCTACATGGTAGATATTAGAAGATGTGGAACCCTGGCCGGCGATTCAGAGAGGTGGGCACACTTCCGTTTAGATACGCCAGGGAGCACACCGTAATCCTGGTTTCGTTGAAACCTCAACCTACGTGGGCTTTTCTTTCGGTAGGACATCCTTTTGAGCTGCTCAGGAAGATCAAGATCTAATCGATTACTTTATCTTTTAGGTAGTCCCACTAGCGACGAGCTGCTGGAAGGAATCCTTACATTTTTCCCTTGCCAACATTTTGGTGAGGTGCGAAAAAGATTTGTAGCGTGTCGACTAATGTCTTCTTCCAGGCGCTATAGAGACTCGACCACAACTTGTGCCGGTTGAGCATTAAATATCAACCAGCGGCTGGCAATATTCCCCACAAACTCCTCCGTGACATTGTTTTCACACAACGCACGGCATATAAGGAGTGTCGTCATGCTTCAATTTGCTGTTATAACAGCTTATAACAGCTTTGCGACGTCAAATTGTAGCACCGCCCACGTCAAGCGAAGGTGGTAAACACGTAAGTATTCATTTTCGATACCTTAGTTTCCATATCAAGCTAGAATATTTACAGATTCTCCCGCACTCAACGGGGAACGTTTAACAACATCGAACTTAATTGCTATATTTTACCTCCTGGAACCAGTGCAAACCATACATAAAGGTCGTGTACCCGTCACGTCTTTCTACATCCTCCCACCTCCCACTTACACCTGTCTACAATGGGTTTTGAAGCCGCCCAATTATACGCTCGAACTCTCTTTCTTCTGGGTCACGGCTACCCACTCTTCTGTCCTGAACCCAACGAGGCCCTTCACCCAGAATACATCGAGAACGGAATTCGATTCGGGGATGTTGGACTCATCACACCCGATGGTAGTTTCGACTTCCTCTTCAACATCTGCTTACCTGCAGACCATGTTATCAACCAATCTTGCGGCACTCCTGACAATTTCACTCCTGTTAAATGGAATGGGCAAATACGCCGAAACTCCAATTACTTCCAACCCAGGAAACCTGTCTGCAGCCGATGTGCGAAGTGCAGAGAAATCAGCGCTGAGGCTATGGCCACTATCCCGTAAGTGAGGCTTCTTCAAAGGATCGCGGCGGTTTACTGATGTTCTGGTATTGAGTGGGTCACCTGTAGGTGTCGGGGCAAGCATTGAAATCTCGTTCGACAAAGAGAGTGGTGCAGCTTTGATGCTTCCAACAGGTGCAAAGCGCGAAAACATGCTAGATCTGAAGGCGTTCCGCGAGTACGCCCAGGCTAATGCAGCCAGTTGGTACTATTTTGTCAACAACACGCTCGGCCGGGATGCGGAGAACGGCTCGATATACCTTGTTACTGGAGTCGATAAATCGGATGCTTGGGAAAATGCGATTTTCGACAGTTCACAGTCTAGTCAATCCTGTTCGTTACTATTCGAATCAGTTGGCATAGCCAGTGGACGGATGAAGTTGTCACAATCTTCAATCTATCAATCATCTGTCACTAGCAGAGCATCTGCCGCAAATGCTCAATACAACCAGGCACTGTTCATACGTGGCTTCCGAATATCGCTGCGAAGCGGACTTTCTGTCAGAATTCTGGGGGAAGTCAAAGTTGCTAGCACGGACAAGTCGCCGATGAAGGACATCTTTAGCCCGGCACCTCGTTTCGGACAATCAGGGTATTCTTTTTCGATGTCATGGGGCAGGAGCAGCACCAGCAGCAGAAGTGGAAGTCCCAGCACTGATGCTGCCTCGTCGAATGACGGTCCTGAATCGTCGGACGATTCGACTACTGCATCCGACAGTGACTGGGATTGTCATAGTCCTGGCGGTTCCTCCTGTAGCGACACTACGAGTATAAATGAAGACGACTATTTCCCTCCTTCTCAGGTACGTCTACCACTTCAACGTTAAATAATCACAACTAATGTGATACATGGATACCATAGCCCTATCACCCCCTTATTTCCATCAATAACGATATTTTGCAAAATGTGAGACGACGACTCTCCGAACGCCCAAGCGTAACAACTGATAATTGAGCGACAGAATCCTGAGATTGATGTCGTCGTCACACATGATGACGACTGGATTTCGCTTCTTACTGACAGGGTTAGCAGATTGTTGATGAAAGCATATGTACCACTAACCATTCCATTGCAGGATACTGCCATGCCAGATGACCAAACATTGACGAGACGATTTAGAGAGAGGTATCGCGTTCTTGAATCGAATGGTATTTATCCGTCTGTTTGTTGCACTTCAGCACTCTCAGAATACTTGAATCATTCAGGATTTGCCGTATTGGAGCAAGTTCATAACGATGGCAAATCACCAAGACAGAAAACTTCGGGTTAGTGCTCCTGGTCCCTTCATGGTACATCTTGACTCACCCGAAAACTTAGTGCCCACAACGTCCGTACCCATCTCAGCACCCACGTCACTTGTACGTACGGGCGGAGCCTCGACGCCTTCGCCATGTGGTTCGCTTCACCATGTATTAGCGCCTTCATGCTGTATGCCTGTAGTCCAAGCGTTTGGAGAAATGTCGTTACAGTCTCCCAATTTGTCTGCAGGATCCTTAACCGCCCTGGACGATCAGCCACCCGGCAGTTCTTCATCCTCCCAGTCTCAACAGCCAGACTTAAGGAGTAAAGCTCCCCATCAGCTGCATGTGCGGCAGAGAACCCAGACTCTCACCATGCACCGGCGAAGGACTAGTTTCGTCGTGACCGACCCCGATGGCGACGCGTACGTAGCGCTCTTCCTTCTTTCGATCATCTAATAACAATACAATCGCAGTAAAGTAATTCAAGATAGCCTATACAGCAGTATGCCAGATAGACTGGAATACGAACTTGGTCACATGCCCACGTTCCTGACCGATATCGACAACTACTCCCTCACCTCGCACCAATCTCCTTCAGTCCCGTCCCCATCCCCCACCACTCTGACTCCAGGCATCTCGAGCCTAGGCTTGACTACGGAGGACCTACACTTCACATCGACATTATTCGAGAATATAATCAAGCCGCCGCGGATTCAAGATCTGCCCGCGTGCTCATCTTCTTACTCCTCCTCCTTCACAGGGGGTATCACCTTTGCATCAACCCAGTCTTCGTGGCTTCCGACTCCGGTCACTCCATCTGTGCCAGGCACTGTTCCTCCAAACTTCCTCCGTCTCGATAAACCTGATGACTTGGCACAGGACCCAACGTTGTTTCGCAACACAGTCTATGAGGACACAGTTGATCCATCCGCTTTGCGCATCGGACGTGGTAGAGGACTTGCGCCTATCACACGCCGGTCTCGCTGCTTGAGTGTTAATCGTCAACGCCGGGACGGCATCAGCGCTGGCTACAGTTATTCGGTCTTCAGTTCACCGGGTGCTTTAGGGTTGCACGGTGGCACCTCTGGATACGATGCCCAAGCTACGTCTCCAGTAAAGGGTTCAGAAGGCAACTCCTTTTTGGAATCCCTTTTGTTCGCTGGTTCCTCATTCGAAGGATCTGCTGACGGTGGCATGACCCAGATAGAGTTGGAGGATGGTGGTGTACTTGGTCCGGGATTCGAGTTTGCAGCCGGCAGCGTTCGGCGTAGGACCATTGCGTCCGATGACGTATTGAAGGCTAGCAGGAAACGGCGCAAAGATCCTGGTGAAGGTGAATTTAAATGTCACATTTACTCCCAGGATTACACAGCACAGCACAATTTGACCAGTATGTCTTTTCTTTCAGTCAGTTTTCTGGAACTCGGATACTTATTTGTGGCTACAGATCACATCAATGCTCATCGGGGAATTGAGCCCTTTGAATGTCCTCATTGCCACAAGTATTACACTACTAAACACGTCCTCGACCATCACATGAAGACTGCTGTGGGGTGCAGCAAAGCCAATAGAATCTCGCAGCCATCGTCCTCGGCCAATTCGTCTATGTCAACCTGGCATGACACTTGCGACACTTATTCCTCAGCTAGTAACGCAAGCGCTGATTGGAAAGGTGGCAGACACACGCTCCTGCCTTTTTCGGAACGACAGCGGCGCTGCTTCGCTGTCACCCAAATGACGTCTCCCCCGAAGAGAAATGATATAACGTAGAACTAACATAGGAATAACGTATGAGTAATATAGGAACTAGGAAGCTACCCGTGCTACGCACGGCGCTGAATGATATACTAAAACATGTCATAGATTTTGATATATATATATGTACCGAAAACACCGTCCACTCATAATTACTGTCGCCCTGCCATTGTTTTCTGCCTCTTAGGATTCCGCCGAAGATTTTCCTGAGAGTTTGGTGTTTCTTCATCACCGTCCTTAACAACCCCAAAACCTCAGATACTCCTCAACCAAACACGTAACTCCATCTCATCCATCACCTCGCCCTTACCCTCGCCTTTACCCTCACCCTTAGCCTTATGTTCCTCCTTCAACCGAAACACCGCATACTCATCTTCCACACGTTCCCTAACATACCTCACCAACCCTTCTGTTTCTTTGAACGCACGGATTTTGGTTATCGTCTCGACGTAGGCGGATTTGAATTCCTCTGGGTCTGGGTTTGGAGTTGGGTTTGGGGCGGCGGTGGTAGAGGTAGAAGAAGACAAGGTGCCTAGGGGCGCACAGATCGTTTGAGCAGCTTCTTCGATAACACCCTGACACGCAACGCGTAGGGATTGTGTTATCGCCTACCACCACCACCACCATTAACATCACAGCAAAGAAAACAAAGGAAGGACGACTTACGCGTTTAACACCTTCAACGCCCCCAGCCCTAGTCTTGGTATCGTCGCCCAACACACCAAACGACGCCAACACGCTCCCAACGCCGCCAACGCCTGCACCAAGTAAGGATGTTAGGCTTAGGGTGTCTGCTACACCACCTCCTACACCTACACCACCTGCACCCCAAGCACCAGGTTCATACGCAGACGTAGACCCAGAATCGCCATCAAACCCAACACGCCCAACAACATCCCTCAACGCCATAACCTGCTTAACCAACCACACCTTCGGTTCCAAACCCTCTTTCCCCGCCGTCGCTGCGTGCAGGGAGTCAAGGCATAGGAGGAGTGCTTCGGTGGCGATGTCTTTGTATATCGCTGGCTGGTTTCCGCGTCAGTTTAGGAAGAAAAAGGAAGAGGAATACACGCACGTCGACGTAATCACGTAACTGGTCCAAAACCCAAGTTGTTTTCTTGATCGTCTCGTATTCTTCGTCTCCAGAGAAGGTGGAAGAGGAAGGTGGGACATAGTACCGGATATCACTTTGAACGACTGATTGGGCTTTGAAGAAGAGGCGGGTTTGGGCGTCTTGGAGGAGGGGGTGGAGGAGTGTGCTTGTTTTCAGGTTTTGGGGTTCTTCGTCGTCGTCTTCGGAGTCGGAGTGGGAAGAGGCAGAGGAAGAGGATGAGGAGGAATAGAAGGGTATGTCGACCATAAGTCCTTGGAGGACGGTACACACTTGACAAAGACCTTCTAGTTTTGTTTCGTGGAGGATACGAGGACGGAGGTGGTCGTATAGAAAGTCGCAGAGGGTTTCTAGGTAGTTGCTGCGTTGGGTGTTGTGTTAGTATGGGGGTATGGGGGTATGGGGTTGGGCTTACTATACGACATCTTCACCTGTACTAAAAAACCTATTCCACAAGTCGTATTCGTCTATACATAGTTGTTTGATATACGTGCATCCTGCGCGTGTCTACCAGTCATCAGCATTAGCATCACACCAAAGAAAAAGAACAGCAGGCGTACCAACTCTACAACATCCTCCACACCCCTCATCAACTCCTTCACCTGTTCCCTAACTACACCCCCAACAAGACTCTTCCTCGTAGCGACATACGCCGCATGACATTCACCCAACAACGCTCCATGACCCAGCGTTTCTGGATGATTCATCGTCCGCAACTCCAACTCTGCCAATAAAGGCGGTAAAGCGCCTTCCCCGCCACCAGCTACACCACCTAAAGCCAACGAAAGGAACCGTGTGTATATAAGATGTCGTGTCGTTTCCTCCGTTTGGGACGTTTCCAGTCGTTTAGATATATCCCCCACAATAGCCCGTAACGAACCAACGAAATACATCTTAATCAACGTCATCGCCCGTGTAAGACACTGTCCGAATCGTAAGAGGTATAGTTCGGATTCGCGGTACGAACGGTGGTTTTTGAGGTACGAGATGCAGATGTCGACGCGTTCGACCATGTACATAAAGTCGTGTTGTAAAACTAGCGTTTCGCCTGGTTTGTTTAGGATTCGTGTGGCTGTTTCTAGTTCAGCGAAATAGGTGAGCCGAGCGTCGAGGTCATCCGAAAGACGGAGGAGGTGTGTCCGTTCGTCGAGGAGACGTTCACAGCTTTCTTTAAGAGACTTTCCGCTCTCTTCGACGCTGGACCAGTTGGCTAGCATCGAGTCGACGGAGGATTGGGTGGTGTTTAGGAGGTGGAGGAGATAATCGCATGTGGATAGGTGTGTGGATAACGTGGAGATGTGGGAGCGGAAATGGGAGTCTTGGTTATGAGAGAGTGTACGTTCGATTTGGGTGTACCAGTCGTAGAATTGTTGGGGTGTTAGGATGGGGTGTTTGGGTAGCAGGCCGACACTGGTAGGGGGTTTGAGACGAGGGGTGTTGGGACGGGAAGAGCCTAATAGTTTGGGAGTGGAAGGACGGGGAGAGGATGGGTTGGTGGTGCTGTCTGTGAAACGGTGTGGAAGAGGCGGGTGTTCAGACAGGGTTTTGATTTTGGATATGCTGGAGAGTTGAATGTCGTCTAATGGGGCTTTGGATTCCCATTCTTCGAGTGACAGTGTTGGCCGCGGTGGTGGTGCTGTCGCTGCTGCTAGTGGTCGTCGTGGTACAGGTTGCATGACACAGGTTTAGGCGCCCGTCGCTTGCCCTGCTCTTCCCCATGACCAGGCTCCTCTTCCTGTAAACTCCTTCACCGTTTCTCCTAAAGGCCCTAATCACAGGTATGGTTGTATAAACATAAAAATATCCTAAATTTCAGGCGCCCATGTAGCTCAGCGTCGAGCGAAATGGAGAAAATCTAGGCTTAATCTTCTTTCCCAAGTGCCTTTCGGCCCTATTCTTCCCCAGGCTTTTACAGTTTCTCTTCAAGGCGAAGAACCCTGATCACAGGTATGGTCGGATAAATATAAAAAGATCCTAGTTCCTAACTGAGTACAATTTACAGTCACAAGTCGACTTTTCTGCGCTTCGAGACTCCAAGGATAGAAAGGACACCCGTATATAACAATGCCGCTGCAATACCTTTCCCGCGCAAAAAGGTTTTCAAGGTGTCTTTCCGCTCTGCTCTTCTCCAAGCCCTGTGAAACGTTCTCTTCACAGTTTCTCCTAAAGGAAAAACCACGAGAGCGTGTTGCCCACTTTGACACCCAGAAAGCCATGCACACCCATGCGATAGCTTCGACCTTTACAACCTCATTGCAAACCTAACCTTTCCTGCAACGGCATCTGGTAGGAAGCATGCCAATCCCTTCAATGCCAACTTCAAGGACTCGAATTGACGGCACTGTTGCCTCTTCCTCCCATGCGCATTGGCGAGTATTTAAATTCTAATCCATTCGGTAAGTGATCATGTTAATAACGCTACCTCAGGAGTAAACCCCTGCCAACAAATGTCCCAAGCACCTGTCCCATACCATCCCATGGTGTCCGGAATATTCCGACTTGAGCACGCGATAGGATGTTATAGGACGTCGTTCGACTTTGCCTGCCTTATAGCGTCCGATGGCAGCCGATGAAACCTCACTGGGAAATCTCAGCCATGACTCGATGCGCTCCCATGTACCTCTACTAGCTGGCTGAGCTGGTTCCTGCGACTCCGGTTCTCAACGTTCAACTCTTGCACAATAGAGGACTATTTCGAGACGTGTGGAAGAATCCTTTGCCCAGCAAACCATCCCAACGAACTCGACTAGCAACATGGCTTTGATTCGCTACAGACGTGGTTATCTGAAGACTTGTCCTCTCTAGATGTCGCAAACAACTTTCAAGCCCGGTCCGAGTCAAACTAGATACTCCCTCTCAGTGTCATAGCCATCGTGACTCTGACGGATCGAGGACATGGCTGTGTCTTCCTCCCATTTTGACCCATTACTAGGCCTGCACCGCCCAGACACCGATAGCCCGTTGTGTTATTGCTGTATCCTGCGTCCTCAATATGTTGAAAGTCGAAACTTGACTGGAGATACTACTAGTAGTCTCGCGTTTGGGTTGCGATAGTTGGTTGGGATCTCTCGGGGGCCTTGGCGAACTAGCAGTCCCTGGTTTCTCAATACATCCCATACAAGTCTATCTCTGATTTAAATCCTGAATCATGCCCAGCCAAAGTGAATGAATACGTAGAAGGATCCACACGTGAATTTGGAGTCGACATACGATGATAACAATCACATCACGTCAAAACGTAGCGGCGGGTGTTGATACTCATCGCGAATCGGAAGACTATATATGTCAGAAGTCTGGAGGCGTACACCCAGAACCCAGAAACATGCTGCTTCTGATTCTTCGCCTAGGTGTTGTACTCGCCGCTATCAACTTTGGTACGTTTCCTCGCTCTACATTCTATAGCGTTCAAAGTTCTAACTTTCACTGGATTGGATCTTCTCAGCATTAGGTGTTCCACAGTGCGCTCGTCCAGATCTCATCCCTCGTCCCGTAGTAGTACTGATCAGCCACAACAGATTATTCGACTTTGATGAATCAACAAACCGACCAAATGGTACAATCTCAGTTGACAATCCCTGTAAACAGCCCTGTAAAGTCGGTATCACCGTCCAGGCGAGTCGTTCGCTAGTATCATCACGCTCAGTAGCTCAACCGCCTACACAGGAATGCCTGAACCCAGACGACCCAAGAACATGCGATCCCTGTACAGAAGAGAACAGTAACCTATGGGGAGCATGTGAACGCTGTATGCGTAAACACACTCCCGATTCTGAGGCGTGGAAGTCGGGCGCTCTTGATGAGAACGTACAGAGTGAGCTTCTTTGGTGTTTGGTTTCTCTGCTGCACTGAACGCCGTGTTGTGTGTAGGATATTTGGAGGCGTGTTCGGGTGTTAGCAAACCGTGCGTAGCGACCGTGGTTTCGGAGCGAGGCTGAGGCTGATAAACCTGCGCAGAGACCCACAAAACACAACCAACATCGTCTTCGTCCGTCCAGACAACAACACAATGGTTCAACTCGAGGAATGTATCCCTCGATGCGAGGTTATGTCTACTCTCCAGGTTCGTCGTCCTTCGCGTCGTAATAAAACCTTGATTTTTGATATCCAAGTCCCGACTTTAAAGGCATGCGGAACCAACATCGACTGTCAATGTACAAACACCTCCAGCGACGCTCTTTCCGAGTGTTTCAACTGTATGGCGACACTTGATCCGAGGAACCCACCCCAGTTGTATTTTGTGTTGCAGCCTTATTTCGAGTGTACGTGCCTTCTCTTTGGGGTTGGGGGTTGGCTGACTGGGATACGGTATATAGATTTTGTCCGATCATGTGGGGACGAAAATCGGTTTATTGCGAATCATACGATAAGGAACCCAAATGGTACCGGGAGACTAGTGACGGTGGGGTATAGTGATGTGACGATATTAGGGATGTTGGGTGTTTTACTGCAGTTTGTCGTGTAGGACGGAGTACTTCCTTGCCACAGGATAATGATTGATGTCATTAATTGGTAGTAAGTACTTGGCGTGTCGTGTGGCATGATGGGAAGAAAGGTACAATTCAATGTTGGAGTATGTGCGCAGCAACTAACGGTGCGTTTTCTTCTCTTGTTGATATTCATCCCGAAGAACAGGTGGACGTGGTTGACTCTCAGAAAGACTCCGCCGCGATGGGAACTTGGAAGGTACAATTCAATGTCATGATGTTGGAGTATATCATTTTATGTTCTCGGACTGTTCTTTGGCCGAATGGTATTGCATCATATCATTCAAGACTCAAGTTGATCCTCATCGCGAAGAATAGGTGTGGCAACATGGTTTAAAAGACGACATGGTACTGACCGGTACCTCTAGAACTTGAACTTGAAATGCATCTTCAAGCAGCGTTTATACTCGCCACTATCACTTCTGGCCCAGGTGCGTGTAGTCATTTTGGATCATTGTGACTAGCTGCTGATTTTCGTTCCAGCGTTAAATGTTCTGGCGCTGTATGTCCCCCTTCTCATTCACGGCGTCGGTGTGACTGAGTACTGAGTTCATAACAGGTTGATACGATTTCCAAATGAAACGACAGGCCAGCCCAAGGGAATAGTCAATGTAGCAAAACCATGTGGTGTACCATGTCGAGTGGGCACCAGGATCGAAGTAAGTAAGCTGACCTTGAACGCCCGATTACTATCACAGCTCACCATACACTGGCAGGATTGCTTGCACTTTGCTGATACATGTAATCCCTGCAAAGACAGTAACGCCAACCTGTTCGGCGCTTGTGAACGGTGCATGCGCAAGCACGATACCCCGGAGAATCTCACTGTCCTTGATACGAATATCCAACGTGGGTTCAACTTTGTGGTTTTGTAGTCCTCTGACGCGTGCTGTGTTAAAGAAGATCTGGTTTGTAGGATTTGTGGACATTTGTCCAGGTGTCGACAAGCCGTAAGTGGCAATTGGCGTTACAGCTTCCGATACTGGTGGCTCATACCATGTCACAGCGATCCGCAAAATACAACCAATGTTGTTTTTGTCCGCCCCGACAGTGGTGCTTTTAGTCTAGTCGAGGAATGTATCCCCACAGATTGCAAAATTCTAGATGATCTTGAGGTAAGTCCGGGCACCTTCCTCGACGTAAAACAAAGGCAAAACATTTATGTATCCCAAGGCCTGTGGAACTAACGTCGACTGTCAATGCACAAACTCGACTAGTAATGCAGTCTCCGAGTGCTTCAACTGTATGGCGACACTTGATCCTCGGGCGATACCCGAGTTGTATTGGCGGATGCAGCGTAATTTCGAGTGTGAGTCTCCCGCCGTTGGCCAGTATCGCCGGGGGTTTGTGATCTGACGACTCGGAATGTCTAGACTTTGTTCGTTCTTGCTGGGATGAAGACCGGTTTATCGCAAACCATACGATTCATAATCCGAATGGCGGTGTGAAGCTGACGATAGGCTGTGATAGTATGGCGATGGGGGTGTTGGGGGTGTTGCTGCTGCTTGTTGTATAAGACGTGATCCTTTGTGTGCAGATTATTCCACAGAAATGATAGGTGTGGCACCAGTAAACAGGATAGTGCAGGAATATAAAACAGGTGGCCATGGTATCATGCATGCGCGGACGAACCAGCCCTAGAAGTACTATAGTCCATCAACAGGACCAAGCGTACGTGGCTGTATAAGTGTATGTACGCCGAGAAACAGACAGTACCACGGCCGCAGAGGAGTAAGTACTAAGGATGTTAGGGTGAGACATGCAAGTGTTCGGCGGTGGGCAGGGAAAAGAGTCGGAGAGGGGGAATAGGACGTATAAGCCTGATGAGGATGGTAATGAAAAGCATTGCACTCCATTCAAGGGTTACTAGACGGTTCAAGTTTCTTAGAAGTTTGAGTACTGAAGGGTATTGATTCTTGAGAGGAGATACCAGACTCGCCTCCGTGATTGCAATTTAGCCTCTACGATGCTGAGAGGGTTCATGAGGTCTGCCACTGTCTTCAGATGATCACCGTTTGAGGCTAAGATGCTGTTTAGCGCCCATACGCCTATTCTCTTCCCAAACCACCACTATCGTTGTGTTACATTTCTAATCCTCCTATTTATCATTCTCAACGGTGTATATTTTTCCGCTTCTTGAAGTCATTACAGTCATGGGTAGCGGCAGGGTAGAAACCAGCTGGCAGGATTTGGTTCAAGGTGAGTATCATTTCCTATACGCACTTTGTTGGAGTTCATCAGTTTTATTGTTTTTAGGGCTCGGAAGATTCATTTTTGATACCATCAGGATACCGAATACCGTATACAACCCACAATCCAATTCCGTTCACCCTTTATGGCACACAGGCGCTGTAGAGAACCAGCAGACGATTTCGAACAAGTTGAACCATAACCTATCGATACCCCTGGCCCGATTGCCCGTTGAGATCCTTATCATCATATTCGAACATTGCATCAAGAACGACTCATCTGGGCACGCATTCTCGAAAATTGCGATGCCCTGGGTGCTCTCCCAAGTTTGCAGCCAATGGCGCTCGATATGCCTCTACAACCCGTCGTTATGGGTCATAGTTCGAGTGAAGACTCGGCTATTGGAGAAGATTTCACGTTATAGCCAATCTCTGTGCATGCTTCACACATGGCTCGAACGCTCTCGCCCACTCCCTATCTCATGTCTCGTAAAATTCGATCCAGCAAAGCCTCTTACATTCCATTTACATCTCCTCGATTTGTTCATCCGAGAGTCACAGCGCTGGCTCATAGTGGACTTTTCGCTCGGTTCACAAGCCGAGCTTTACTACCGACTCTCTTCTGTTGGCCCCTACTTACCCTTCTTACACTCCAGCCGGTTTACCGCCAAACTCGATGATGCGCGCAGGCGGCTTTCAGGAAATCCCCGGACACATACATGGCATGCACCGCGCCTTAGACAAGCTCTGTTTACTGTCAGAAGGTCGCGGTCATCCCAACTGCCTATCATGGAGATTGTCCCTTCAGGCACCCAATTGGAGAAAATCTCGTTCGTCACAAACACTCCCACATACTTTCTCAACAACACACCAAATCTTCCCTTAGAACATCTCCGGTATTGTCATCTGGATATCACCAATAAAGCCGCCATTCCCAGCACCGTGGCATTACGCTTTACTGCTCCGAATCTACAGCATCTCAGCCTCCTTGGACATGTTCAGAGTGTCTTGATGATTCTCGATAATCTGATACTTCCAGCTCTTCGCTATTTGATCATCGACTTTCGTAATCGCAGATCACTCGGAACAGAGTCGGATCGTGTTTTATCGGCCTTAGGTGACCTACAGGCTCGAAGTCGGTGTCAACTATACCATCTATCATCGCCGTTTCTACTCTTCTCCTCCCCGGACGCTCCTATCTTCGCAAAGAGGTTCGGACCTGTTATCGAACTACGCCTTCTGTTCAGCATTCAGGGTGATAACAAAACAGCGTTCAACCATTTCACGCATGCAGAAATATTTAACCACGTTACGACGTTACATATTGTACTCTGCGAGCATCCTCAAGATGAGCCTACACTCGAGTTATTCGCAAAGGTAGTCGATATGGTCGAATATAGACAGGCGTATCCGAGTCAAAGCCACTTGGAGAGGTTATCATTCGACTCAATTCGCTCGTCGGAAAAAGATGGTATACCAGTTCATGTGCAACCCGTTCAGAGGATTTTGGAGTTGGCCCGTGCGAATGGGGTTCTACTGCTCGGCAGGGAAGTTAACGGGAAATGGTTTTCGAGCTATATCAACGGGCATTGGCGCTGCCTTGACTTCGACCGGGCGGTCCAACAGTGGTCTGAGTATTGTGATTGATATCATAATAGTAAAGATACATAAGCGTACGTATTATATTCTTTTTACGTGAGACCTGACTCCAATGTCCTTGCTCCAGTTACATGGGAACTCCCTGAATCTGATTTGTATCATTCTACGTTCAGTCTTGAAGCGGTACTATACCCCCGAACTCAGAGATGAAGCTCTTGCCTAGTCAATTTTCAAGAAGAACTTGAAGAACTGCAAATCTGTTTCAACAATCCCTGTCTCTGACTGCCAACGATGTAGCGCAAGGATGCCACCTATGAGGTCTAGGACGGTGGTGCCAAAAGCGCCGATCATGATGCGCCCACAGACGCTGACTGCACGTTGGGAGTACGCGCGTCCGCAGGAATACAATTTTGAATGGAACAAAGCGCAACTTCTTTCTATTGACTGTAAGAACGACATGACTTGGACATGACATCATTGCGAAGGCGAGGTATAAAACAAAGCGACTCACGGAGACTGGATTCGTGCTTCAGAAATGCATCTTCATCTCCAAATTTACGTGTACCTGTTCGCAATACTGAACCTAGGTGTGTTATCGTATTCTACGCCAATATACCATTCTCTTTGCTCACTTTACTCTTGGCGCTTCTTAGTTCTGGGTGTCCCTCAGTACGTCTCGTTCCTGCTTTCTGCGACCACTATCCTCACTCCGATAGGTTGGTGTCCGTGGACAACGAAGGAAGAGTCTGGGAGATCGCCTTCGTCGGATTTTGTTCCCCACCCTGTAACGTGAGCTTGATTGTACAGGCAAGTTATTCAAAGTCAACTTCGCCTACACAAGATACTAGACTTAATTTTCTACCCAATTACGCAGGGATGTTATAACACAACGACATGTAATCCCTGCACAAAAGACAATTCAGATTTATGGAGTGCTTGTCAACAATGTTTACAGAGGCGCGATTTCCGTTATCTAGATAACCTCCTGGCCGAGAATGTTGGGCGTGAGTGCATTCCCACTTGACGCCGCAGTGGTGCTCACCAGTTTGGACGATAGGATTCGTAAATGCTTGTCCAGATGTTAGCAAGCCGTGAGTATCAGATGGTGAATCATTCTAGACTCTCACTCTTATTGACTGTTACAGAGATCTACAGAGATCCACACCATACAACATCTTCGTTCGTCCAGATAACAAAACTGTGACACTGGATGGGCTTGAAGAATGTGCTTCTAGATGCGAGATCATGTCTAATATCGAGGTTCGGAAACCTCAATGCATTTAACTTAGTAACCTCACCATTATTATTCCCTTTCTTCCTAGGCCTGCGGGACCGACACGGGCTGCGCATGCACCGACTCTACCAGCGATGCTCTCTCGGAATGTCTCAATTGTATGGCCCTTAATCCAAAACCCCCTTACGCAGCTGGTAATTTCAGAGACTATTTGGAGTGTGCGTATTCTTCTTAATGTGTGTGTAGTGTTATGCATTCTGATGTCGAAAGGAAGATTATGAGAGTTCTTGTTGGCACGAAGGAAGGTTCATTCGGAATCATACAATTCAAATCCGAATGATGCCACGAAGGAGATAGGCTATGGGAGTACTACTATAACTTTGATGTTGGCAGGAATGTTGACAGTGCTTCTGCCGTTTTCCGTGTAATTCTAGTTTACGTGTATACTAGATGTTTACCGTTCTTGAATGTGTTTTCAAAATTGCCTATGCAACCCCGCGGCGTTCTGATTTAGGGCCCTTTGTCCATTTCTACTTCACTTTGTTCATTTCGACGCCCGAGAGATGATAGAGTCTGCGATATAATAAGACTAGGTTAAACTTTCTCTCGGTTTTCATACCATGTAGCCGTCGAAAATACGGAAATCACCGTCTAAACTAGCCCAGTCATGGTTGGGCCTTGTGAATGATACACTACTTCTACCGACTCCTGCGAAATTCAACGCTGGGTGTACGGTCAACAAAGATTTTAGTGACAACGTCCTAATTTACACAACATGTACATCAAGCAGAATAGTGCTACAGGTACTAGGAACAAAGAGATCTATATGATTAGGTCAAGAACGGTACATTAACTTTGATCAGAAGCAAAAACAAAATTCCAAGCATGCGAGCGCTCAAGCGCTTAAGGATGGGGAGGATTCATATGTGAATGAAGAGGGTCGACGTTAGTCAAGTAAGGACCGAAATCACTCATTCTAGGATCGTCCATTAGTTGTATTCAATCCACAAAGTGAACAAACTCAACGTACCCATACCCAGTTTGGTCCGTATTTGACCACAGCGCATCCATCCCCGTACCTCCATTCACCTCATGTTGTTCTGATCCCAACAGACCCCCACCACCCACATACGACCCCATCCCTGCACTCGAGGTTCTCCCACTCGCATTCGGCCAAGTCATCGACGTCAGCTGATCAAAGAACTCTGCATCGGCAAGAGCTGGATATCCAGCTGGCAGACTCAAATCCGGTGCGGCACCGGTACCCATCAACACCGAGGAATCCATCCCATTCATCTGCGCCGCATGCGCCGCCGACATCTGCGTGTCCAATCCCGATCCCGACCCCGACGCTTCCTGAGGTGTAAACCAATATCCACCAGCATCCATCGCACCTGCTTCCCCAGCGCTCCGCTGGGACGTATAGTTCAGCTGGCCATGTAAAGGTAACCTTCCTAGTTCATCGCTATACATCGGCAAAGAGAACAACTGATGGGGCGGTTGTCCATCCTGTGTTCCTGCCGAAGGAGGTGGCGTGTTTGCTGAACTGGTACTACTCGCTGCGGGAGATTTCATCGCTGCTCGTCTGGATCCTGCGATGGTTCGTGAACCTGGTGCTGGGGTAGCATCGCTCATGTCACCGCTGGTGTGTACCCCCGAGGCTACAGGACTGTTATCGCCTGCAGAAGACCTTGGACTATCAGAGTCTCTTTCGCGTTTCTGAGATGCAGGGCTGGATTTGGGAAGTGGCAAATCTCCGACGGAGGCTAGTTCATATAGAATGTCCCTGCGTTGTAGTTTCAGCGTCTTGGACTCGCATAGACAAATGAGGAGCATGACCCACCAAAGCCGCCCAGCACTATGCCATCGACTCTCACATGCTCGCAGTACCTCCATACACTTGTGCACATCCTTCATTTCCCGGCTAGGATCCGTCGATAACCCCGAGCGTTTACCTCCCCATATGTTCAAGAGTAAGACGATTCCTGCTCCGAATACCGAGGACTGTCACAAGACGCTTCAATTCACTGTTTCAACGACTAAAGGAGAAGACACACCAAATTCCAAGGAAGTAAGAATCCTTTTCTTTTCCGCTGACAGTCTACGATATGACTACATGATCTTGCTGCATTGGTACATATCGCTAGCGAAGGGAACGATAGTGGTGAAGGGCGTTTTGGTGAAGGGATAAAGGGCCGGTGGATGAGGATCTGGAGTTGGTAGTATTGGGTGTAGAGAACAACGGATTGGTTGAAAAAGATGTTATCTTCTCGGTTGGGATCCCACCGGACTGTGTAGAATCATTGAGCTACGGTGTGTTGGAGAAATCGAGGTACTCACGATGTTCAGGAACGGAATCGACCCATTGGTTCAACGCCGAATCTAGCTCTGCAACGATTCGTTGTTCCCACTGGGGCCCTGCGAAACCAAGTAGGATCTTGGATTTATTGATACAGTACTATCAATACAAGGAATCAATATCAGTATCAGCCTCATCACGGGGGGAGGCTCACGATCGTCCTCAGCGCAATCCCAAGTAGCCTCATCAACTTGAGATACGAGTTGAACGCGGCCACATAAGACGGTCTGCCAGGAGGTTGTCGAAATGCTTGGTTCGGGTCCGGATGTTCCCAATACTCGTCATCGCATTCAACAGGCATTTCCAGGTCAAAGCTAGAGTAGCGATCATAAGCATAGGGCGTGGGTGCAAGGCACAAGAAGGCTATTTACTCCTCGTCCTGGATTGCACAGGGCCTTCCGAGGCCTGCGCTGATGGTGTGATCCATGGAAACTAGCGCCCTAGGGGGTGATTAGCGCGTTGAATGATTTACGAGTGAAGAATAACAGACCAAAACGCTCGTTTCATCAATTCATCTTCAACGGTAAGCTCAGTCGATATTCGCCGCCGATGGGCACCTATGTCTTGTGCGAGTCGAATCCCCATGCCGACCATTGTCCAGCATGCATGTGGTGCCGAAGAGCCCTGTAGGAATTGACAAGACAGCTACCATGATCATCGATATGTATCCTTAGAAGAAAATGTTGTATGCTCACGCAGTAGAATTGCAAATCATAAAGTGTCGGCGGGGACAATAACGAGTTCCGAACGAGCTGCACTTGATCAAACCATCTCCATCCACACGACAACCACGAATTGACACCGTCCAGGAGCACTCGTGGGTCATTGGAGTATCTAGAGCCATTGGCACAGACTAGTAACAAGACGGCCCCAAACATGTCGTTTTGTAAGTGAAGATTTTCCACAATGTTGCGCTCGAACGTTGGTCTGTGGAGGAGCGGTATGAAGACGTTGATGTTCTTGAAGTAGAGATCGACAAGATGGCGCATGAGGTCTTCTTCAGGGAAATTATACCGAACCCTCTGATTTTGGCCGATACTTGTACGTTCCCACTATACATAATTTAGCATGCAGAAACAGAGAACTAGCTTCAAGTAGACGTACTGGTCGCGCTTGCCAGAATTCTGGCCTCCTCTGGCTGACCTTGGCAGGCGACAAGTCAATTTCCATACCCGTATATTCATTCTTGAGATCCATAGCTGTTCGTATTAACATGATCCCACTAGATTTTCCAAAGAACCGTGACTGTTCTGGGTTGATAGCAAGGCGCCTAATACTATCCGACAGTACCAGATGTTCGTCTTCCTCCTTTTTGGCGTCAATATTCTCTTTGGTATCAGAAGGCGTCGCGTCCCATTTGCGGATTGCGTCAACGGCGATATCTGCATGCGGGATATCACAGATGGGTGCTTCTTGTCCGAGAATAAATTCGCGTTTTGGTATTGACCATGAATCGGGATTATGGGAGAATGACCCTAGTTCTTTTCGAAAGTCTTCATCTGGCATGATCTGTTCATATTGTGAGTATGGTCATGGGTAAGTCACCGCACTCTCACACACCTGTCGAAGTAAACGTTCCATCTTTTCCACCCTGTTCTCCAGACCTTCGACATAGCTAATCGATAATTCAATATTTTAACCCTTAAAATCTGAATGACGAGTTCACGAACGCTTTCGGAGGACCTCGCTTCTGTAAAGACCGCTCAATCTACTTTATTCACGATATGGTTAGCGAACATGCTCACCTTTGCAGCTTCAAGATAGGTGCATTCGTATTTGTAGGCTATACAATTCGAGCATCGGTTACCTGGCATTTGGCTGCCATCGCCTGCGTCCTAGGTCAGTCTATCGCAAGTCCGGATAGTCGGGTGAGCACTTACATCGGACTAGCCAAGAACAGATGATCAGCACAATAGGCTTCAAAGGGGAAACAGATCATATTAGGTGACGCACTCTTCTTTCTTCTGCAGATATCACAAGCTCTCTGAACTTTCCGCGACTTTGACTTTGGACCCTCTTCATCGGACGACATGGTGGTAAGACAAGAAAAGCGGAGCGCGGACGATGCTTAGTAACAATGATCTCTTTCCTCTTTTATGCAGTGCTTCTCGTACGGTACGCAACCGCTTTGAATGACATTGTTGCAAAAGTTCGAGAGTGTTGGACCATGAGTCATATCGTCCAATAATTTATGAGATTCGAGGGCCAATTAGATCCTTGCCATCGATGAACGTCTTTTCGGCCTGTGATTTTCCCACTGCGCTTCATTGACATCGGTATTTTGCGCAAAAATTACGCGGTCAATTTTACGGAAGGACGGCTAAGTACGGAAAGTGACTTCGACTTCGTCGAATTCAATCGAGGAACCGACGAGTGCTGTAAAGTGCTATAGAGTCAGAATGAGTCAAGACATCCATGCGATTGCGAACTAAATGAGGAGGTACTACTACAATGATGAGGAAGGTGAGATAACGAGGGTGCAGTGAATAAGTCAAAGTAGAATATGCACAAAGAACCCAGCATAAAACTATGAGAAGGAAAAGAATAAATCAGTTACTACATATGAACGTATCATATATATACCGCAACGTTGAACAAGACGATGACAAGGAACAGGAGATGCGACCATGCGATTTGAGTGTGATTGGAATGCGTGAGATGCAAGGACGAGTTGGATGATACAGTACAACTATGCCGATGAATATGCTGTGAGAATGAATGCCATGAACCCGAAGCAGATGATAAACAGAGAAACCGATGAAAATGCGGACGAGGAAGCAAGACAGAATACAATGCCGATTTCAAGACCACCACCGCTGACGGTGATAATACACCTCCGTGGCGCCTTTACTCTGAACTCAGGACCAAAACAACCTAGAACATTCGAGTCATCCCCCCAGTACCTCCTGCTAGACCCCCCCAACTCCGCGTTCTCGTCACTACATTCGCGCCTCCCCCCACGTGAATGCCTTCCCCATCCCCTGTGTCACCACGACCTGCACCTGTTACAGCTGCTGAACTTTTTCTCCTGGCATTAGGTGGCCTATCACCCGCCCAGCCAACGTCTTGTATACTTGGCTCGCCAACACCGACAGCATCGACCATTTGTCCGCGTCCTGGCCGTCTCTTCGGATTTAGTTGCACCAGAGTCGGGAATTGACTAACGTTGGAAGGTGCCACGCCATTTTCACCTACAGGTTCCATAGCTGGAGGGTTATGTAGATCATGTCCATTTCCGTTCTGGTTATCCCATTGACCACTGACATTGGCAGAGCTCCGTCGTCGGGGACCTACTGTCTCCGCTCGAGTGAGCTGTCGTGACCACAACAAGTTGGCTCTCAGACTCTCTGACATCTCTTTCCTCAACATCAGCTGCCTCGTTGTCCTAGGCGAAGAGGGAGGCGCTGCCGGAGGTAAGTTGTAAGGATAACCGAGAGGCATGGGTGCCGTGGGCGTCGCTGTGGCTCCAGGAACGTGTTGCGAGCGTGATCGTTGCATCTGCGCCGGAGGTAGCAAAGCTGTAGGCGGTATATCCGTTGAGGCACGACCAGGCATATCAGGACGGGGTGATATTCTCCCCGAGTCCTGCTGCTGGCGAAATGGTTGAGTTGGTTGCTGTTTTTGCTTGGCAGCATTACGTTGTTTCAGGATTGCCTCAAGTTTTCCTTGTGCAGCGCTCTTGGACATGTCCACTCGATTTTCCTCTTCGGTGTCGGTATCCTCCATCTCTTGGTCTTGAGGCCGAGCTTTGGGTCGATATCCGCCGCTACCCGCTCTGTTCCGTTGGGGTTGATTGTTTCGTATTTGACCCTCGACTAGACCATTATCCTTGACACTTGCAGCAGTTACGCGTTCAGCCACAGGTAATGCAACAGCACTCTTGCTAGGCTTGAGTCCAGGAGCCTGCGGTCGCATAGTTCCGATATGAAGATCACCTTTACGAGGCGGGGCGACGGCACGCCCAGGAGGTGCTGCGGCGGAGATGCCACCTTTTTTGACCTCAATAGGCCCTGGTAACTGATGGTGTCCATCTTCGCCTCCTACAGGCGTCAGAGGTGCAATACCCAGCCTTGTTACACCTCCTTTCGGCATAGCCACATCTCCACTCGAATAGCCCCTCCGATATGGATGGTTGGCGGGGAAGATTTCTGGGTCTGGGTTCATCAATTGACTTAAGAAACCAGACCCAGATCGTGTCAATCCCGACCATGCACGCTTGGGTTTCTTCGCAAATAGGTCCAACTGCCGCTGAGCTTCCAGTGCAGCCTCCGACATATCAACAGAACGACGAGATTGGCGGGCCGATGGCGCACGTCCATGACCAGGATTGGGATTAGGATTCGGATGTTGCTGAGGTTGTTGTGTATGCTCCTTTGTGCGAGTTGCAGGATTCCGGGGAGGTTGGTTCAGTTGATGCTGCTGAGTGAAGCCAAGCCCAGCCGGTCCAACAAATTTCGAAGAATGAGCTCGCTGGAGCACCTGGGGCGCAGGTGGATTGGGATAATGTCGAGGAGGACCTTTGGGTAACGGTTGCTGGAACTAGATACAGTTCGAATCAGCTTGAGCTTCTTCATGTGGCCTTGCAACATACCTGAGCTTTTTGTTTACCCTTGTCTTTACCATGCAAGTTCTCGTTGGTGTGTCGATTATCTGTGACAGTCCCATTCGAAAGCCTCTTCGTCCCACTTCCACGTGTTAAGGCACCCTGAGCAGTGGTGACAGTGGCTTGGATCGTACTTCCGGCCTGCACATGATTGAGCAATGAGCTTTAGCTTCAAAGACGTAACTTACCTCAGGGTCTTTAGAAGGCTCGTCATCAGCTGAAGAAGCAGAAGTCCAGCCCTCGTCATCCTCCGTCGGTTCACTGTCAGCAGGTGCAGCATCTGACCCTTTACGAGGAGCTTCTGTGACTTTCGGTGCTGCGGTAATTGTCTCGGTACGAGCCGACGATTTCCTAGACGTATCTGGGACCTCGCTGTTCGGCTTCTTGTCGACATCTTCGTCATCCTCTTCGGTCTCTTCCCAATCGTCATCGTCTTCATCAGAGTCGTCATCATCATCCGTAGCTATTACGACGATCTTTCTGCCATTCGGACCCACGACCGCTCCCACTACACCCTCCTTTTTCGTGCTCTGCTGTCTGGCTATTTGGTCTGTTGGTGCTGCTTTGGTCAAGTGCTGAGTACCAGGTGACACAGTAGCATTCGGGGATATTGTAGCAGCGGACGTTTGTCGAGGCTCCAGCTGCGTCTCTGTCTGTCCTTGGGATGACGGCGACGCGGTGAGTTGAGTCTTGTCATCGAGAATCCGCGAAACAGGCTGCTGTACTTGTAGCTGTTGATTAGAAACACCATTTGTTGATGCTTCGCTTTGTACGTGCTGTATCGCATCACCACGACCTTGTTGTGCCCCATTCGGTGAGGTCAGCACAGGGGGTGAATGACTTGACATCCTTCTCGACCTCGACGATCTTGACCTCGACCTGGACTGAGATTGTGACAAAGACCGTGACAATGAAGACGAATCGTCATCGTCCTCCCAGCCCTCGTCATCGTCGTCGCCATTACCAACACGGAACAACCGCTTCGCTTGCTGCTGAGCGCCCTGACTCGGTTTTTGGGTCTGGGTTGATGGACCGGTATTAGGCTGGTTTTGACTTTGGTTCAAAACCTGGAAGATACCGTATCCGTACGGCCGCGTGTACCTGCCTCTATCCCCCGTCGCCTTTGCGCCTAAAGCTAGTCCGGCATCTCCACTACCTTTCCGTCTTGGCCGAGGCTTGGCTCCGCCAGCATCATTAGCACTAGTGCTAGTAGTGTTCTTAGCACGAGGTGATGTACTTGCACTAGGTGCTGCGGAGGTCATAGTCAACCCTTCAGCCAATCTGGTTCTGCTACGACTCCTGCTCCGGCTGCCAGACACACTCTTAGACTTCCCGCGGCGTGCGAAGTCTTTCTGAGGATGATGTCCGTAATTATGTGTCGTATGATAAGGGTAATGATGCGAGTTTGTGGTACGCTTTGCCGTTCGCGAGTGAGACGATGACGACGGTGACGATGGACCAGCAGTTGGATAAGGATGCGACAATGTAGAGCTAGTGGCAGTTGGTGGCGCCACTTCCGCATCTGAATGGGAGGTTTGGCGCCGTTGGTTCAGTGGCTCCTGTGACACATCGGCGTCTAGAGGCGAAACCGACATCAACTCGGAATGAGACGCGTCACTTCTCCGCCCAAATGAGCTTCCCGAATAGGAGTTGAACGAGGACTGTGATTGGTCTCCACTGCCGTTGGTTCCGCTGCCTGGACTAGGAGAAGCGTTGGTTGAGCTGAGGAAGAATTTCGGCGCAAGCGAAGAAGCGGATGCATCACGGCCTGGAGATGTAGAGGACTTGTCAGAAGATGTAGGTAATCCTCTGACAGACCCACTAGTGTTACCGGAAGCATTAACTTTATTAGCATTTCCGCCAACACTAATCCTGTTGTTGCCACTGGAAGCCTGACCTGAAGGCACAGCAGTTGATGATGCAGTCTCCGTGGTGTGCGCGCGACTCGAGTTTTGATCTGTCGAGTTGACATTCATCGTCCAATTATGGAACGATGCAACAGAACTTGAGGAAGGATCCGGAGAAAGCGGTAGAAGTGACTCTGGAATATGCATTGGCTCCATACTCCGAAGTTGGGAGGTTGATGTCCCCGACTGTGCCAATCCTACAGTGCGACTTGTCGCCACAGAGTGGAAAGCCGACAATGTTCCTGTACCTGGATTTGGCTGAGGATGGGGGACTGATCTTTTATCCTCCGATGCTGACGGTGCTTCTGGAGATAAAGCAAACTTGCGCGCGTCTGTCTGCGAGTGCGGATTGGGGGTGGAGTTATCATTCGCCATATTTGAGTTTGGGGTTGATGTGGGCTGGAGCAATTGCACTGGGGGTAGCAGCAATTTGCCAGTGAATTTCTGACTCGACGATAAGGATGCGGAATCGGTCGTCGCAACCGAGACAGTGACTGGGAGATGTAATGAGACCGACATGGGTACGGGGGTAGCGGGCGGCGTGGGATGAGGTGTTGGATTCGGCGTAGGGTTGACGACAACTACGCGAGGGAAGAATGATAAGCCGCCGCGAGGATTTATACCGTTGTCAGATTGGGTCGAGTTTATGGTCGGCGCAGATGTGGACGATGTTGATACAAAATTGGAAGTGGAAATACTCGGAATAGACGATGGTGCAGCGACTGCCGGGTGCGGTGATTGAGGAGGTACACCCTGAGATGAATAGGCATCGTGTGGTATTATTGATATCGAGAGAAGTTCAGTAGCAGGGGTAGGAAGCACATTGACTGGTGGAACATTATTCATGGCCTCCTTCTTCTCGACAGGGATCCGGAACTTTGAGTTGAGGGTGTGCGTCGTGTTTGGTGACGACCCAGGCAGCATCTCATAGATGACCTGACCAATCGGCTGCCTCGCAACGATCCGAGCACCTGAGAAAATCCAGAAAATTCAGGAAAAAACTCAAGAGAGATTGTAGGACAAGAGTGCGCACCTTGAGACAAGACAAAAGGCCCATCGGTTACTTCGGACAGTGGAGAATTTGGAGTCAGTGGTCGATACGAGTTTGTCGCTGCCAATTCCCGATACCACAGTCGCCAGCTGATATTCTCAAGTCGTGGCCCGTCATGGAGAGAACCCTTGCACTTTGTGAAGACTGGAAAGATATCGGTGAGCTCGAAGATAACCAAAAAAAGTAATTACTCACGATACCACAAAGATTCGAGGGCATGGTCACCGTCTAGATGCCTAAGAGCATCGGGGGCGACGGTGAGGACAGGGCTCGGAAAGTCGAGCAGCATGGCATGTGGGATTCAAGCGGAAAGGTATACAGCGACCTTGGGACTGGCATAAACATATTATTTTCCCTTTCCGGTATCAGGTGACAGGAGACAGTCGGGCCGGAATAACTGTGGGAACGGATTGCCTGTTTGACGTCCCACGTTGCAACATTTCCCCGCTCTCCCATGACCTCGGTCAGATGTAGTCCTTTCGCTTCCCTTGATGCTGCATTGCCTCCATTTACTCAACAAATCACCACACACCGCTATCTCTTGGGTCTTTTCCCCACATTGCCACATATACACTAGTATATACTTCATACCGTCTCACTCGGCTAAATCCTTTCTGGGCTCTAGTTACCGCTACCTGTATTTCTCAGACTTCCGGTCCAAACTCCTCTGTCTAGTCTTCGGCTCTTTGCTACCTACGGAACTAGAAACGCGTTCTTCACCAGGAACTTCCCCTGACCGCACCGTGTCCTTTATCAGTGCTTCGCCACCTCATCTCAGCCTCACCATCTGCAAGCGTCTGGTCAACTGACCTGCCTGCTGTCACAGCAACTGGCACTAAATCCTCTGGAACTAGCACTATCGTAACATCGTATGAATCTTGATAGGTCTTAAATCACCTCTGATCCATCACCCATCTTCGTGACGACCGATAATTCTTTATTCTTTGAACTGACTCAAAACATAAGTACTAAATTAGTCGGTCAAAGGAAGCCTCCTTCTGTTCTATGAATTCTGCTCCGGAAGACGTCTAGAGAGACTGCAACCTTCTGAGGCATCAATTACTACTTCTTAATCTCACGAGTTGACAACATTACCGAGAGCCAATCATTGTGGCCTTCATGCCGTTCCCTACGGACCAGGACCCCTCTGTCGTATGTTAGAGCTAGTCCCGAACGTGTTTATCAGCCCCACACAGGTATGTGCGATCAGCACTCTGCTTTTAGTGAGCTACGTGGCCCAACATACACTTTAGCTTCGACCCAAGCGGACATAACGCTTTTGCGGGATCTCCGTCTTCCAGGCCACCGGAATCGCTCTCTGGTCCCCTGTCTTCTCCAGACGGGGTCTACAGAACCCGAAATGCTCGAGGCTGCTTACTCTTCGAGCGGAAACTGCCGCAATCCTATTTCGTTACACCTGCAAAGGTGTATACGTTTCGGCGTCACTCCTCACCGAAACTCGCATCAGCCTGCACAGGTCAGCAGACACTTTATGAAGGTTAGAATGGGCGGGAGTCCAAAGGCGAATGATAGGACCATGCATGCTACTGACCCAGAAAGGACGTGCGTTTCACATCTCGCCATAGCCGTGTCCAAGCGCTGGCGATGGTCGCTCTCGCTTGATGGGTTGGCGTTGATCCCCGTTATCTTTATATAGGATTCTCCTGCCACTGAAACATTTGGACGTCTTTTCTCTGGATGCTCCACAATCAGCGATCCTTGTTGCAGAGGTGAAGCATTCCTTTGCTATACTTGTCAGCTGAGAAATCCAATTCAGGATGCACACCGCCACAGTCGTCAGATGCGTAGGATCGTGACGTTTTCCTTCGGGTGTAATTTTTGATTCGCAAGTCCCAGGGGTCGGGGAACTTTTGGGGACATGTTCCGGGCCAAGGACCTATAAATGAATGGTCATACATAAGTAAAAGGTTGTGGTGAGGCACCAAAGACTAATCATACGGTCAGCAGCCAATCCTCATCTCCCAAGTCCCGTCTTAACACACGACGCAGTTGCTTGGACACGATCGGGTTTCTATGTTGGTCAAGCGGTATTACTTATGCATATCCCGAGGCCTCGCTTCTTCTTGGTCCTGATTATGACGTCCGTCCCCGTCGCGAGTATGGATTTTAGAAGCCTTCGAGTCTCAACTGACATTGAAGCCACATAGCCAAGGCCAAGCATTGTCACACCCTCATAGGGCGTGTCTTCGTTATATTTACAATGCGCCGAAAACTTGTTTTTGGCTTGACTTAGGTGCTGGCTTCGGATTCATCCTTCTTACAGGGTTTCTTCGTCCCTTACCGCTTCGAATAGGGATGGCTTGCGTACAGGATGCTTCCCACAATCTATTTGATTGGTCGCCGCAAGTAAGCGACGATAAGGCGTTGGCAGTTCGACAACAAACCGACAGGTTTCCCCGCAAATGTCGAGGCAAAGCCACCGAAATCGCAGGGTCGATGGGAAATCACTCTCAGGCATTTTCAAGGGTCTTCGGTATGTTCAATACATATTGTTGGACTCGGAGGAGGAGATCGAGCTAAGAACGTCTTGCGTAGGTATCATGGGGTCAGGAAAAATAAATATGTGAGTTCAACCTCGATCTGAACCGAGCTGCCTCGAGTCGTCGGAAGTGGTGCTTACCGTATTTTGGGCATCCAACTTCCTTTCACAACAATATATCGAATGGCCACGACGCTCAGGGATGCGCGTAATGTGGCAGGGAAAATACAGGACTTTGACTACAACCGCTTCCGGCGAACACCCCGACTCAAATCCGTGTTGACCAAGAAAGAGGCTAGTATCACGAGTGACAGGAACCGCCACTACAATGTGCGAGATGCTAGCACCGACTTCCCGACTTCGAACGTCGAATCTGACTTGCCAGCGCTACGTACATTGTGTTGGAAAAGGATCAGAAACGATGAATGTACGTATTTGCGGTAAAGTTCCTTTGATTGATGCGAAGGAGTTGAGGTTCACGGCGTAGCGCGGGCTGGCTAGATTATACTGGCCTTGACCTAGACTATGTATCATGACTTATTATCATTCAGGTTGTAAATTGAATTTTAGCGTGGTATTAGCCTGTGTTGTCGGATATCGACGTCTCAGAGTAAATCCAGGATTTCTGGATCCTTTTTACCTTCTGGAGAATCGGCCAACTATTTCATTCCAACGAAGTGTGTACCGCAATTCGTGATATCTTGTCGACGGCACCGGTCCTTCTGATGAGCGTCTAATTTTGGTCTTCGCTGATGCTTGGGCGCTACCTTACCTATCTCTCAACAACCATCATCCGCTTGCGCTCAATTGGCATCTCTTATCTTCCCGTCGATGATGGCCTTTCGTGCTTCCCCAGACGTGCTCCAACTCGTTCTCAATCTTGACCTGCGATGGAGTCACGTCAGAATTGTGGAGACATGAAATCCATGAACGTTGATGCATTCGGACTCTCTACTGTTTCCCCGTACTGCATCACCGAATCTATTGGCATTTGTACTATCTTGGTTCCGGCACATGGAAACAATAAACGAAGACTCCAAGCCTTCTCCTGATTTTCCGATTCACTTCTTGGTTCTTTGCTCACTTCCGAACATTGAACAGTTCGGAAATTCAGATCCGGTGAAACCCCATTATTGACTTGACGGTTGAAGGACGAGGACTTGGACAAGCTTGGCGAGTCCATGCAGGTTCAATATGACTACTCTCAGCCAAATAACACTTGTAATGCGGCCGCAGGCTCCTCGATTCCTATTCAAGCTCTCCAAACACTTCAATCACGCAACTGCCGCTCCGGGATCATGCATGGTGCGTAGATTCGAAATCGTCCTGTCCTAAGTCTTCGGGATAGCCGAAAACGCAACAGTTCAACTATTCATGGATTCCTTTGTCATATCTACATAGTGGCAGTGAGTTCTCCCTACTTGTCTGCTAACCTGGACAACTTACTCGGATATGCCAGATACGAAGCTGTTTCTGTTCATATTTCATTCATGAGCCATCAATCTCCAAGATTAAGGAACTTCTGTCTTGAATCTTCGTCATATAATTGTAAGTTATAGTACATTCTACTTGGTTCGAGGCTGACATCGTACCCAGTGCCATGATAACTTAATTGCAATTTCCCAAAATTCACGCACCCTGTTCAATCTGGACCGCCGAACGTTCCTGAACACGACAACAATATTGATAGTTCACTACGCAGCAGTCATGAGAGTATTCGAGAACTCAGCCATGATGTATGATGCCCAGTCTTTTCTTTTCAGTTTTTGCCCCATAAAAGACACAAATCACAAGCCTCTCCCGCCAGTTCGTGAACCCAACAAAGCCGCCCGCGGATCAAAGGTGACGTTCATCTACAAGTTTACTATTTTTCCTCGAAATAGAGTTACCCATTACCCCAGGTTTCTCATTTCTATATCCTTTCATCTACGCCACACAGTCGCGTCATTTGTCGCACGTCGGTCTATCTAGACTCCCGTTTCTAGCCTTACCCAAACCAGCCTGAAAGACTCAGCACGGGCATACGACTTCCAATATCCAACGCTTTGAATCTGATGCGTTAAGTAACGTTTTGACGTTGATGCAGATGGCTTGCCGTGGCATGGGATACATTGCGCGCTTGCTCAGCTAGATCCTTACCTTCAAGGCAGGCAAGTAAAACGCCACACCGCATGTTACGCGCGGCTTCACTTAATCATATTCAAAACCAGATGCCGATTGCTACAATCATTCTCATTCAAGGGGTGCCTCGTTCCCTGAATCCTTTTTCCCCCTGTTTCCTTGTCCCTGAAAGAGAGAACAACACTGACATAAACCCAGCAACGCCATGGAGAGATATTGTGCACGTTTGAAAGGCACGCATGGATTACGATTGCAAGGAGCACACGTTGAGATATCAAAAGGTACTAGAGGGGTTTCTTTACAGATAAGTATGATGTTGATACAGTAATGAACAAGTACGCTGGTTAATGCTACAGCTGCGATACGATACGATACGTGATGAGGCTATCATACACCGAAGGCAAGAAGAGAGAGAGATTGCGAAATGGAAATGAAAGTGTATGATACCCCCTCCGCGGAGCCTCAAACCCGATAAACCGAGAGCTTCTCTCCGAGTAGCTCGGTGCAAGCAGTAATAAAAGTTTGACTGCATCTTTTTATAACATTCTCGTGCTCATACGACCGTGTCAGGGCGTCGGAGGAGAAGTGGAAGCAGGAGAAGAAGGCAGGCTGATGTCGTGTGCATGTGTTAAATCTGAAGGTGGCGATGGTGTGGCCGGAACCCGCTCGAAATCCGATGAGGAAGTTACTTCAGAGTCGATATCGCATTTACCCTTCTCGAGGTGATATTTTAGGCCATTGGCGTTCAAGTATGACTGTGAGAGGAGTAATGAGTCAGGCGATCTATGTTTGTGGACTGGCATAAACATGTGTACTCACTTTTATGCAACCTGGAGTCTATATCAGAGATCAGTTATCAATAAAGCGCGTGTGAGAAGTATAGAACGGAACTTACAGGACATTTATATTTCCGTTCTCGATTTGCAATGTTCTTCCACCGTTTGTTCATTTTCGGGCCGTGGTGTTCAAGACGAACTTTGTTTTTGTGTGAATGTGAAGTGGTAATGGCGTTGCGGCGGCGAGAAGCATCGGTCGACATCTCCGTCATGGACATGATGGGTATCGGTCTTATGGGAGTAGGCGAGACCGGGGACGGGGACGGTGACATTGGCTCTTCATCGCTAGACGAATCGGAACTAGCAGATGACGGTGATGAGAGGGGTATGGAACTTGGAATGGTAGGTGCAGGCGAAGGTGTCGTACTCGGCGGTAGGGATTCCACATGGTCGGATGGCTCGCGTTGGGTATAGTCGTGATCATAATAATCAAGTCCATCATACTCATGAAACGCGACGGCCGCACGACGCTCATCCGGAGATGAATATCTCGTGAGTGGTGTAGGTGGAAATGGGAACGTGAATTCGAAATGTGCATGTGGTTGTGGTTTTGATCTCGAGTGGTCTGTGGTTGGTTTATCGGAAAAAGGGCCGACTTTTGGGTGGTAAAGGGCTCTTCCATCTAGATTGCGAACGATAACATGAGCCTCTTCAATGTGCTCAAGGAGTTCGTGGAAGCCAGATAGCTGAGCATCGCAGCAAAAGAAGCTCGAACACTGCAAAACATTTGTGAGTTAACCAGAGTAAAAACGTGTAAAATCAAACGGAGGAAACACATACAAAACTCCGTTCAAATGAGGCGATTCGATTCATATCTTGCGAGATATCGTCTTGGGCGTACCACGCGTTGGGCATTGGGTTTGGGGAGTTTGGTGAGAAGGGAACCGGAAGATCCATTGTTATATCCCTGGCGATATAAAAAAGATCACATGGCTCAGGTTCGACCATCACTGATTGTCGAAAGATATGAAAATTACTCACGTCGGAAAGTCGTGCGAGTGGTTTTGCCAGAACATTCAACCTTGAATGCGTGTGGTAGGAGCAAAAGGAGAGCAAGCCGAGGTTGGGATGATGCCCAGAGTGAAATGGGTGGGCTGGAAAAGGGCCAGAAGGCGACCAACAAGTCATTCAACAATCAATGAGACGCTCGGAAAAGAAGCAACAGAAGGGACAGGAGAGCAACGGTTGGGCCCCAGTGAGGTAATGAGTCAACTGCGAAGATTCCGAGTCAAGTAATCCAGGCCCCGGATCCGTTCTGTTTTGTACACGAGGCTCCAATTTTGACTTGGAGTGGGTCAAGGATGACAGAGGGAAGAAGAATTCGAGCGTTGATCTATTCTTGAAGCGATTTCCTGGTCTTCCACTGCCTTCTATCACCGCTAACAGCTACTAGTTGGCACTTAGCTTGCACGGAATATATCCCGCGAAAGTAGCTCGTTGACACGACGACCATAATTGACGTTACTACTGACATGAATGATTCTCGATTCGGAGTCTGTTTACCTGTACAGGAGCCGAAATTTTGAGGAGCTGATGGGCCAAGTTTGGGTCTAGGGCACCAATGCACATGATAATTCCAAATTCCAAGTATACCACGGAGGAATAATGGTGGGTCTGCTGGCCATAGTCTCTGATCAGCGTGTTTTGGCGGTGTCTCTCGGTTAGTTGCGGTCGCCAGAGGGAGAGGTACAGTGAGCAGGAGGTTAGAGCACGCTGTAGAATGTCTTGGCTGGCTGGCGGAAGTACTGGTCGCGGAGAAGGGGAGGGGCTGATGCCAAGCGAGAGAGCGGCTCTTGCTCGTACCACCACTACCGGACCTTCATCTTCACTGTTCACGGCCATTGCGATCCTCTATCCAAAGAAGACAAAGTAGAATGACAATGGCAGGACCAAGAACAAATACCTCTGGTCAATAAACCTTGTTTAATCCACGCACTCTTGCATGAATGAATCGACCACTCCCAACTCGGGCTCAGAATACCTGCAAATGAGGACATTTCTCGAGGGCGATGAGATACATGGATAAAATAACCGAGGAACGGCGATGGAGGATAATCAGGTATGACCACCATCCTGCCTTCAGTCATCCTTGAAACGACTAAAACGGCTGATTTCGAAATTGACCAGCTCATGCTTGAAAGCTTGAACACTCGGCCAGGGCACCCCGAACATCCGAATGCAATGCGAGGAACCAGGATATTGTTCTAGCGTGTTCCAATTTCAATTTCGAAAACCATACCAGTGGGCTTGCTTCAGATAAAAACAATTCGGATGTTCCAACCTCTTTCCAGTCTTTTCTAGCCTGTCCCAAGCAGCAACCATGAAGCTCTCCAACGCTCTAGGTGTCGTCTTCCTCTGGATTGTGTCAAGTTTTGCGTTACCACTCGAAGAAAAACGGCAGAATCTGGCTACGGTGTATTACTCTTGTACGCAACCTAATACCGTCGCTTTTACTTTCGTGAGTGACCTGTTTTGTTCGAAGAACTCTGGCTCTTTCTCTAACCACTTTGCTATAGGATGATGGACCGTGGATCTATAGGTCTGTTTCCCTTTGTGAAAACCAGTTCTCTTTGCCGAAGCTTTCGCGTTCAGTGACCAGATTGTATCATTCCTGAGAGATCAAGGAGTCAAGGCTACCTTTTTCTTCAGTGCGTACTCCCCATCTCTTGCTACCCCCCTATATCTGATGTTCCACGTCAGATGGAAATAACTGTACGTTTCCGAACCTGAGACTTCTAACCGACGCTGAAGATTCCCAGACGACTGCATCTACAATACCGATGCTATGAACCGTGTCAAGAACGTTTACAACAACGGTCACATGGTCGCTTCACATACTTGGAGACACGCTCATCTTACTACACTTGATTGGGACCACAGTACGCCACTTCCTGCCTTTGTGGATCTTTCTCCTGACTTGTGGTGCTTTGGATAGTCCATGACGAGATGTGGAGAGTCGAACGTGTGTACAACGTCACAGGTAGCAAAAAGAAAGCTCTTAATGTGACTTATAGAGGCCCTTTGGAGGATTGTCGGAGCCTATCCAGCATTCGTGCGAGCTCGTGAGTACTCTCTCGTGTTTCTTGATCGAAAGCTCCAACTCATCTCGATGGTTCCAGCATATGGTGAATTCAACGATCTAGTACGTCAAGTTGCTGCAGCACGAGGACAGAACCTCGTTCAATGGGATTACGAGTACGCGCTCCACCACCCCGCTTTCTTTGAGGCTTGGAACCTAAAGACACTCCCTAGCTCGGGCGACTCTTTCGGAAAGAGTGCAGACGATGTCAAGAATGGCTACGCGGATCTGATTCGACAACACCCGAATACTATTCTTACTCTGAATCATGAGACGCTACGTGAGTGCTTTGTTGGTGCAGTACCTGTTGAGCCTAGCTAACTTGGAATCGTCGACAGAGGTTACAGCGTACGTGCAACTGCTAGTTACACTGGTTTTCGTGTGGCTCAGTGATCCTTGATCCTTTTAAACAGTACCGACGCCATGTACACTGTCATCCCAGCGCTGAAGAATGCAGGATACAATCTCGTCACAGTTGCCGAGTGTCTTGGAATGCAGCCTTATCAGAGAGTTGGTAGCCCACAGACTCCGGATGTGAGTGTGTCGTTTTTGTTGCACAGGTTACTGGGCTGACCTTGTGTATTACAGTCTTCCTGGACATGCTAGCTGGAGGTCATGCACGGACTTTGCTGTCTCCTTTAACGATTTCGGACGTTTCCACGACTATCTATAGTAGTAGCTTTCCACGTAGTTTTTACAGTACTCACACCGCCTCGGGCGCCTAATACACCTTCGTCTAATGACCAACCTTGACACACCCTTTGAATCCATCCACAACTTCCGTGACGTTGCTCACGTTGTCGAAACTCTCCCCAAAGGCCTTTTATACCGTTCCGGTCGACTAGACGATGCTACACCCTCCGATATACACAAGCTCTCTTCAGAGTATCAAATCAAAACGGTGATAGACTTACGAACCAAATCCGAGCATATCAAACAAAAGCAGAGGAGTGACCGCCAAAGAATGGAAGATATGTCATGGGAGACTGTGAAGGTCCATTTTATTGGGAGACAGTATGAAGTTCAGATGTTGAAGGAGTTGGGGTTGTTTAAAGCGATGTACGTTGCTTTTTTGAATTTCTGAATGTTCGGATTGAGGGTGTGCTGATGCACAACTACAGCTGGTTCCTCGTTCTCATGTTATTGCAGTTTAGGATGGCTGCTATACGTGTTTTGGGAAGGAACGTTCTCACTCCCAAGGGCATGGAAGGGCTGAATAGAGATTTGTTGACGTATTGCAGAGCGGAGATTTTACAGGTTGGTTTCTTCGTTCTTTCAGGACTGACATGGTTGTTTATACGTTTAGTAGACTCTGGAGATCCTCATAAACCCCTCATCGTATCCGGTCCTTATACATTGTACGCAAGGCAAAGACCGTTCAGGGCTCATCGTTATGCTCGTTCTCTTCACGTTACATGTCCCTCTTCAAACAATCAAAGCCGATTACACACTTTCCCAACAAGGCCTCGACAGGATACGCGATTCTATGCGAGAGGAGGTGAAGGAGATTGGCATGACAGAGTCGTATATGATGGCCCCGGAAAGTGTAGTTGATGCGGTGTGGGAGTACTTGGAAGAGGGATACGGTGGTGTGGAAGGGTATCTGGATGAGATTGGGTTTGGTGAGAAGAAAAGAAGGATGTTGAAAGAGATTTTTGGTGTTGGGGAGTAGTAGCGACGTAACGTTGGTGATACCGTCGCGAGCAGCGAACACGGATGTAAATTAATACGCGTCGCAGACAAGGCCGCAGCACGTGCACCAAGTCTTGTTCTGAAATAACCACCATGTCGCGCATTGTCGACCCTTCTTCCAACGACTTGAAGATGTCAGTGAGTAAAGAAAGATCTGGTCGCTTTCATGCTGTTGATACAATCGAGGCTTTTAGGCCCCTGAGGAATCTTTATGGAGCCTACTCCGACAACAGGGTTATGAGAGAGCTATCGGACGCCCATGGACGATGGAGGAGAAACTCGAAATGATAAAGAGTCTTGTGCGTCTACACGGGTCGGTAGAAGAGGCCATCTCCAGAGTTCGCGGAGACAACATTCAGATAGACCCTCGACTCAGCCATCTCGGCGTACGTTGCACTCGTTCCTGTCACATTGCCACTGCACTCACACCAAACGACTGACTAGGCTCGCTGTCCAGAACCAGACATTCCATGCAAGAGTTTTGAATTTGGAAACATCAAGGTTTTTTACCATCCCGACGAGTGGCCCCTTTTCCCCCGAGGCTCGTGGTCGTTCTACATCGCGCGTCCAGGTAGCGATACCACTCAGTGCATCCATTGGGCCGCCGAGGATATCTCAATCTTTGCGTTGGGGCCTTCCAATCGTTGGGATTACTGTTGCATTTTGACTGTTCCATCCGGCACCAGAATCCGGATCGACTATCCGTACTTGAAATCGCGTCACATTCAAGAGCTGGTGTTTCCTATGCAGGCAGTGGCTATGACTCCGGGGATTCCTGTTGCTGTCCTTCCGTGATTATCTGTCTTTGTTTTGTGGACGAAGGGCAAGGAAATTGTACATATTTCTCCTTGAATCTACCCTCTTTGCACGTGTATGAACATTCAAAGCGGTGCCTCGCCTTGGTGCCCGTCAGCAGCTAGGTGCGTCAAAGGAAAATTACCTGCAGTTGAGGAGTACGAGTGGCAATCAGAAGTGGCTACTCTTGCTTTCTCAGACTCGAGCAATGTTGACTGAAGATAGAGCATATATGCATACGAGTGCCCTAAAAACACATGCTATAGTAACAGATAGAGAATGATGCGAAATACAACAACTAGTACGCCTTCTTTGTACCAGCGAGCTGTAAGTGCGCACTGTACTCGTCGTAAGGAAGTTTGGAAAGAGGAATCTCTCTCCATAAATCGGGGGTGAGGAATGCGTAAGTTTTTGTGATCTGTGGAAAAGAGTAAGAATAGTATACATGAAAGCGAAAGGGACAAGGCTTACGGCGGCGAAGGTAGCCTTCAAGAAGTTACCCATGGTAGCAGTCGAACCCTTTGATTGGGTGTAGACATCCTCGATACCAGCCAGCTGGAGAAGTCGCTTCGAAGCGGGAGCAGCGACGATACCAGTTCCACGGGGAGCTGGGATCAACCGACACATAACAGATCCAACCTTTCCGCTGACCTTGGATGGCACAGTGTGTGGTTCACCAAGCTTGGCACCCCAGTAACCTCGACGAACGGGAATGATGGAAAGTTTGGCCAGGATGATAGCACCACGGATGGCAGTAGCGACTTCCTTTGCACACTTGACACCGAGACCAACGTGTCCCTCAAAGTCACCAATGGCAACAAAGGCCTTGAAACGGGTACGCTGACCGGCACGGGTTTGCTTTTGAACGGGCATGATTTTCATGACCTCGTCCTTGAGTTTGGGGAGGAAGAAATCGACGATCTGGAATTCCTTGACGGGGAGAGAGAACAGGTAGATCTCCTCCATGGATTTGATTTTGCCGTCTTTGACGAGACGACCGAGCTTGGTGACAGGGACCCTGTAACTCGAATGAGAATCGATACGGACCATACAAATTCTGCTACTCACCACTCCTTCTCATCGTCCTTGCGAGCTCCACGTCGAGGTCCTCTTCTGCCCCGTCCACGGTCACCACGTCCACGTCCAAATCCACCACGTCCACGAGGAGCACTGTCGGCCATTTTTTGTTATGGGAAAGTTATCTGTCTCGTTGATCAGCAATCCATCGACATAAACCACGAAAATTCAAAATTGGACAGCGGTAAAGCATTCTGAAAGCCTCCTGGGGCGTATAAAAACGATAAAAACGACCACTTACATGTCTTGACGGCGTCGAGGCTTGCCTTTGGGTTCGTCCTGGCGGTGAAGCTACGATTTCTGCTGCAGTGTGATTAGTCATCTGGTCTTGGCGTTCTCACGAGCGGAAGCCACTCAGAGATTCCGGGTTAGGGTTACTCGATAGGAGTCTTTCGTTTTCCAAGTTCCTGCATGGTCGAATACGAACAATAGCTCGACATACGGTAAGTAATTTTGTGCCATTTTATTTGCTAATTCTGTGCGTTGATATTCGGCTCTTAGGGCATTCAACACGGCAAACTACCAACCTGGCTTTTCCATATCTTCGACTTCCCGAACCATACGGGAGCATCCCTGCTGAAGTTCCTTACGGCTGGTTCAAAACCGCTCTTCTGCACCATGTCGACGACGACTTAATCTCGAATGTCCACAAAAGACTCAAAGACAATGAGGTATTGTCGGATGACGGCTGGACTGGGATGGATCCCAAGGACGAGGAGGAAGAGGTTTTTGCGCCCTTGGTCGACGGTTTCAACGCCATTCTCGACATTCTCAGCGAATTGACTGGAGCGGAGAAGCACATCAAGTTTTCGAACACGTTTTCAAGTCTTATCAAGACGCAGCGATCTGACTATAGCTACAAATCCGATATGGCCGTCTCGTTAACCCAAACGATGACTTTTGGCAGGGAGGCAGGAGAGCAGCATGATCATGAGTGGGATGTAGTGGTGTTGGGAGAATATGACAAGTGTAGCTCTCGTTGGTGTACGGACGATGTGAGCGTTCATCCCTTGTGCTTCTTCGCATGCTTACATGACGTACAGAACATTGCCAGAATTGTTGGAAATGCCTCTGGCCTTCTCGGCAGAGACCCTACTCGACGATTCACGTATGGTTTGACTATCGAAAATACCAACGTACAATTTTGGTTCTTCTCGAGGTCTCATGTTTATGTTACCGAAAATCTCGACATTCATAAGGTCTATCAGACAAAGACTGTACTTGAACCCAGACTCATGACTCCTTCACAGGACACGAAAGCCTTGATATACTTCGTACTAGCTCTCGGCTCTTCCAGCAAGGTGGAACTAGGCTTCGATCCCACTGTCCAGAGAGTTCCGTATGGACCTGCGAAGGAACCGGTTTATCGTTTCACTATCGATGGACACCAATATCAAGCGGTTCAATCCATCAGGGGGTGGAAGGCTTATACCATCCTAGGCAGTGCTAGTCGCATCTACAAGGTCAGGCGCGTACTACCGAGCGGCGAGCTCAGCAAAGTCGTCGAGGTGATGAAGGATCTCTGGATTCCAGAAGGCATTCGGACAGAGTACGACCTGCGTCAAGCCATCAAGGTCAAGATCAACAAGGTCAACCCAGTCGAAGGGCTGGATCCACAGGCTTTCGATCGTCATTTTGTCAAGATTGAAGGGTGCGAATTTGTACAGGTGCCTTCGACGTCGGATAGACAATCGTTGGTCAATGATTCTTCTACGAATTTCCTGCGGCACGCGACACCCCCGGAGTATGAGATACTCCATCTTCAAAGTACCTCTTCGGCTTCTAGGAGAAACTCTTGCTTTCGTTCTCCAACGAGCACACCTGAACATACCTGCGAGCGGTTGGAAGATGGAGATTATGATCATCGGACTCAGGCTAATACGGCGGACCTACGGAGACTCAAATACGAACAGTACAAGAATCTGACTCATTGTCGGATCCTCATGGAGGATGCGGGAAGGCCACTCTTCCAAGTTCGTGACATGCGTACGTTCATTGTGTGCATCGTTCAAACCATTACTGGTGCGCCTGGATCATTGCAAGTTGTGACTGTATCCTGACTTGTTCTACAGCCCTCATGTTTCTGTATTCTGCTGGCTTCGTTCATCGGGATATCAGCGCCGGAAATATCCTTGTATCCGAGGAGAATGGAGAGGTCATCTGCAAGCTCAGCGATCTAGAAACTGCGAAGGAAATCAACTCTGAGAACGGGTACCCACTGCGGGATGTCAACGTTGTGAGTATCCGCCCCGAGGAATCGCGACTTTTGGTGTTAATCAACTGATAGGGAACACCACTTTACATGGCGACTGAAGTCGCGAGCGGGCATTGGCAGTTTCAACCTTCTCCCCCTTCGCCGAAGTTGACGCCGAACGAATGTGTGCTCCTGGGTAGCCTTGAAGAAGACGAGACGTCATCATGGACGCAACCTTTACATAAACTCAAAGAAATCAGCTTCAATTTTCTACACGATTTAGAATCCCTATTCTGGATCTGCATGCACTTTCTCGTGGAGGTGCATGCTCGGGATGAAGAGATTAGCAACCGGCTTACGGAGAACCGTCTTCGCGACTTCGATCTCGTTTTTTGGATGTCCCGTTGGACGTTCTTCCGAGGAACACTCGGAGTCGTGTTACAATCTAGCGTCTCTTCACGACTCTACAGCGTGTATCGATATCTGTATCATCTCGCGCGGATTTTGGAGGAGGAATATAGACGAATCGAAAATACAACAAGTGAAACTACTCTCGATGTCTCTGTCGATGTGTACAAGAAGCTGCAAACATGGTTACATGATCTTCTGGCATGCGACTCACCTAACTTGTGGCTAGGCGAGGTGGTTAACACCAAGGAGTATGTATCCGCCGATAGGAAGCGGAAGGCTGGCACGAGCATTGACAATGCGTCTGCGAAGGAGGCAAAACGCCACGCTGGCAGTGGCGGAAGTTGAACGGGGAGTTCAGCTTTCATCACATTCTTGTTATTTATCACATTGTAAATTAGTTACTGCACTGTAGATATCTTACCATATTGCCATATTAGATCTCTGAATATCAAGTTGACAAATACATCGTGAATTCAACGGACATAAAGGTACATTTCAATCAAGTCCAAGTTGGGTAGTTCGTTACACGTAAAAGGTTCATGTCGGTCCATCGTCAGATAAATGCAGAGTCTGATTGCACTTGAAACCGTTCAGCAGCTCCATGATCCCTGTAACCCGATTAGTCTTGCGTTGAGCAACTATCCGACAAATACTCACCTGTTGGGGTCTCCAACGCTCTGGTACGGGTTCATTCCGAGACATTCAGCAACCGTGACAAGATTATATCCAGCGTTCTTCAACTCTGGAATGACAGTTCGAATCACGTCCTCACTGCCTCGAAATCAGTCACAAGATCACTGAGTACCGCTAGGCAATAGTACTTACGCCGTCGTCTCTGCAAAAATAGGCCTGTCAGCCAAAAATAGTTGCGGGGAAACTGATGGAACATACGTTCTGTTTCATGGTTCAATGCGAGAATGGTATTAGGATGCTGTTGAATGAGCTGCGCGTAGCTATCTTTGCTTTGCTGTGGTGTCGCGCCGACTGAATCGCCCGAGCTGCAATCAACGAGTCAGGGTCACTCTCGAATTAGAGCAAAAAGGGGCATACTCAAAGTCCCAGTTGACCAGGCTCTGTCCACGAACTGCGGAGGCTTGACGGACCAGATCATTGTAATTACCGTAAGCTGTTAAAAGGATTCATTGAGCGGTTCCCTGTCGAACTAGGTCACGTACGAGGTCGCATGAAAGCAGGAGTGACACCGATGATTCTCTGAAGGGCCTCTGTACGACGGTAAGTTTCATTGCGACCTCGATTTCAGTGAACAAGGAGCTTACGCTCAACCCTCCACATCTCATCATGAACTACCCGAGTAGCACATTATTATGGTGCCAGAAAATAGTATACGCGGAGACCACTCACTCTGATCCCAGGAAAGAGTCGTAAGGTCGCTGTGGCTCCAGGTATGCGATCCTATCATATGCCCATTGTTGTAGACGTTACGGACTCGTGCCATGGCGTCCTGGCTATAGATACAGTCGTCTAGACAGATGCATTAGCGGGAGAAGCCTCAAGAGAATGTCCTTCCAACACTCACAGTTGTTACCATCTGTTACGATCATAAGATATTAGCAACAAAATCAACTGGGCAAATAACCGACTTACTGAAGAAGAATGTAGCCTTGACGTTCTGTGCGTTGAGGAATTGTACAATTTCGCCACTGAATGGGTTCGGATCAGTTCAGACGCGAAAGTTGGGGCGGGTACGTGAGCAATACCTGTAAATCCATGGTCCATCGTCCTGCACATAGCCATGAGAAAAAGGAGGTGGGACAAAGAGTGTGAGACTCACAAAGGTGAAAGCAACCGTGTTGGGTTGACTACACGACGTGTATACCGCAGCCAGATTCTGACGTTTCTCTCCCAAGGCTGGGGCAGCGAGGGTGGCTGATGCTGCAAAGAGAGTGCCCAAGAGAAGAGAGCCGATGATGAACTGCATTGTAACCACAGGGTGCTTTCAGCCGCCCTTTATGTGGGGTTTTTATACCTTAGCTCGCCCGCAAATTGATAATTTGGACTACCCCAAAGGGATATACAAGATCGATTTTTCGGAGATCGTGGCTCAACTAGGAGAGCACATAGAGCGGCGCGGTAAGCATTGGAAAACTCCGTATGACGATAGTGATTTCTGGAAAGATTTTTGTAAGCTTTCGGAAAACACGGACACGGCATGCCCTCACCGATCCTAGCGCAGGTTTATTATTATTAGTACCAGGAATCAACCCCTTACCTTCAAAATCCACCATTTTCAAATCTCAGAAACACTTGATGCATCGGGTGAAATACCCAGCTTCGAGAATTGACTTCAGGTTGGCCGCACAGGAAGCACAGGAACGCTGCAGTATGATCCCGAATTGTCATAGCTTGAAAGTGTTGATGATAACAAGTAGGAGTCAAAGGATGAAGTCATAGTATTTCGCGCCTCCGGTCTTCAAGTGAATGTAGTTATAGCGCCGAGCGCTGATGTGTGCCAGAAAAAGGATAGCGGCGGGAACCGAAAGAGGTTATACCAGCGGTCCAACGACAATATTCGACCAAGGACGCGGGATACCATAACCGCTGTTTGCTTTGTTCCTGGTCATATTTAACGCACAAGTGGCAGTGTGGTGAGGGCCCAGGCGAACAGAATTCGGAACGATACCCAGCTCGAATGAAATTACGTCTAAATTCCACGACGTCCCTCCCATTTTCTCTTCTTGCAAGCATGCTCACTTCAAGTTACCCCAACACAAATGCCTTCGCCCCGGAACTACGCCCATGTCACCATTGGATGGCTTCACGTGTTGCGTTTTGTTTTACACGGTTGCCGCCAGTGTCAAAAGCGCTCCATTGCTCGTCTTTCGGGTTAGATTGTGGATCAAATAGCTGCGAGTAGCTGTGAGCGGATCGGAACTTGCAATTGTGGAGGTGACCCAGTTCAATGCTTGTTGGTATCGCTTGCAAGCTCGGATTCGCAAGTGGTGATGATGGATGTCGTTGAGAAAGATGTGCACAACGATGACGCCTAATCTAGCGTCAACTTCGGTCCGGTGACAATTTTGTCCATGTACATATTGCACTACATATCGTAACATATGTACTCCAAGAATTGAAGAAAATACTACTATTCCTTAACAGCGCCAGGTCCGCTAGAGTACAAGAGTCAGACAAAAACACAAAACAGCGCGGCCCGTCGACTCACATCTGGCGTTTGAGGGCTGGTTACATTCTGATAAGGTTGCATTCCTAGGCACTCTGCGACAGTAAGGAATGTGTAGCCTGCGCTCTTTAGTTGAGGTATAACGGTCTTTATGACATCCTCGCTGTGTTACGAAGTAGTCAGCTAGGCATGTCAACTGAATGTCTCCTCACACAACGTACGCTGTAGTCTCTGGAAAAGCTTTGAATGAGCTGCATTCAAGAATATCGAGCGCTGAGAGACTCACGGATCGTCTCGTGGTTCAGAGCGATGATTGTGTTTGGGTGCTGTTTAACAAGATCTGTGTAATCGTTCTTGCTCTCGGCAGGAGTTGCCCCAATTGAATCACCAGAGCTGAACATAAAGCAACCTTAGCTCCGTGATGGTCGGCCGGAAAGATCCACTCACTCGAAGTCCCAGTTAACCATACTCTGTCCGCGGGCCGCTGACACTCTTCGAACTAATTGGTTATAGTTCCCGTAGGCTATACAGTCCACGTTGACCATCGACATAAGCAGTCATAGAATGTATTCGGAACTTACGGGGGCGCATAAAAGCGGGGGTAACACCAATGATGCGCTGAAGGGCGACTGCAGGCAAGTCAGTAGAACAAAACTTTACCTTTCATGGCAATGCACTTACGCTCAACCTTACCCATTTCCGTGTTCACTGTCAGATTCATAAGCAGATTTCGAGCATGTGGTCAAGTCAAGCCACTTACGTTGGGTCTCGTTCAGTGACGTGAGATCAGCATGGCTCCATGTATGGGATCCGATCATATGTCCGTTGTTGTAGACGTTCTTGACACGAGCCATAGTGTCTCTGCTGTATATACAGTCATCTGAGCCGGGCGCTGCGTCAGCCCAAGTTCAAGAAACCTCATCTGGAAGACCCACAGTTATCACCATCTAGACGAGCCGTGTTAATGGGCGAACACGTTGGTACGCAATCCAGCCGACGTACTGAAGAAGAATGTCGCCTTGACACTCTGGTTTGCGAGGTAGGATACAATCTCGTCGCTAAAAGGTGCCGATGAGGAAGACATCCACTCGCGTGGAGTGAACCTGGTACCTGTATACCCAAGGACCATCGTCCTGAAAGGTAAAGAGTAAGAAACAGGATCAGGAGTTTCCGAAATGTATACTCACGAACGTGAATGCAATACTATTCGGTTGATTGCACGTTGTGTATACAGTCGCCAAAGGCTGACTTTGGCGCTTGTCGTTGTCAGAAGAAAACCCTAAGGAAAGCCCAACAAGTGCGAAGAGGGATATGATGGCGAGCTTCATGGTGAATATCTTTGGCGTGCCAAGACAGGAGACCAACGTATGTAGTCTTTATACATCGGGGGAAATTCCTTTAGCCTGTAAGCAAAGAGTTCTTGTTAGCTCGCGTCCTTTCGGCGTTTAGAGCGGTGAAAACGTACATAAAATAAGGCAAACATTGCTGTAAGCGAGGCTTCTTTCCTGACGGCTGTCGACACGGGACTGTGTCTGTAGCGGGAAGAGAAAAGGACACACGAGGTTCATAGAAGGGATAAAGCCCAATGCATCCCATTTGAGGTATCATTCTCGTTCTCTGGTTCCTTGACATTCGCCCGACACGGAGAAACAAGTGCTCGATGTGACAACACTGCCGAAGAAGAACATTGGGCCTTTCTTGTTTGCCGACCGAAAAAGGCCGACTATTAGCGTTTAAAGGTTCGGATGTCGAAGCTGAGCTTGTCCTCGAGATCGCAAGCCATCTAGTGGACATCTTCGTCTAATTTTGTTTTTCTCTGCCTTTCTGCGTTGGTTCTCCCGTGCCTGGATAATAATACCACACGGATAAACAGTCGGATGAACTGGCCGACCACATCGCCAGGACCTCGAATGTAAAGGACCATATGTTAGACGGTTCGAGAGCGTTGACGTTGGATTCTTATGCCAGGGATGTGGTGAAACTGAATGTGTCCTGGGATATTCCAAGTTGCAGCTGATGATTGGGCAATGAGCAATGTTCCTGATATCATAAGTAAAGGAGATTGAACGTACGCAACTCGCATGCCGGCCCTCTGTAATTCCCCACCCCTTCTATAAATAAACTAATTTGTAGAGGAATCGAAGCTGTCTTTGAGCTTAAAGACGCTAATGTTGGGCAGACGAAGACTTCGGTGTCATGGAGGTTGCGGAAAGAGATGACGCGATGGCGTCCCATCTGCTTTTACCACGGGTCATCAAACATTTGCCGCCCAAATTCGGTCGGATGTGTTCGCCTCCAGCAGCTCCAGCTCCAGGCTCCAGACTCTGAAGTTGATCAAACGGAATGGAAGTGGTTAAGTAGAACGTGTCAAAAAGTCGCGATGTATTGAGGCATCGTATGGATAGACAATATCACTCAATTCGATGCACTTGAGGCTTCGGATGGCTTCCAAACATAATACGGCATCCTCCCCGATACTACATCGTACCACTACCACTTCATGTCGCCTGTGGCACGACAAATAGCTATTAGGAAGTCCAGAGCATTCGCACTTGGGGCTCACATCAACGGTCTAGGTGTAGCATTCCCAGATACTCTGCAACCGTAACAAGGTCGTATCCCGCAGCCTTTAGCTCTGGAATGACAGTCATGATCACATGCTCACTGCAAAGTAAGCTGAGCCGAAGACGATGAATGCTTCCTCTAACGTACGCTGTACTCTCTGTATCATTGTTTCATGAGTAATCCGAGGAATGGACCCGAAGAATGCTTACCCAGCGTCTCATGGTTCAAGGCAATAATCGTTCTTGGGTGTCGCCTGATGAGCACGGGATAGTTTCCTTTGCTTTCAGCAGCAGTTACAACCGAGTCGCCAGAGCTGGGAGAATCCTTCGCGACCAAGTTTTATATGTCGCTGGCATGGCTGAACGGGCATAGAAGGTCAATTGGGAGGCGTGCTTGTTCGTGTTCTTTAGACGTTAGGTTCAGGGTATCGCGAGCTTCATATAGCATATAGTCTATAGGACGGCGAAGAATGACCCTGCTGTAAAGAATCCATAAGCGATGTACTTTTCAATCTCGTCTCTCGACTTCTTGGAAGGATGCAAGGCGGGGGGAATGTTTGCTGGCAAACTTTGGCAAACTTGGCTTGAGCGAAAGTAAGAGACTTAGAACATACCTCTGAGTTATATTTGCGCACCCTTTCTTCGCCGTTCACCAATAATACGTCTCACTCCGAGGCTCAGCCAGCTATTGAGCTTGAGGTCTGAGGCTCCCCTTGCGAGATGCCATTTCTCGCGACCGGGAACGTTTTTGATCCTGGTCTCCGCTTGCTCTTTGTGGCCATAGAATTCCGCTGTCCAGTGTCCTTAGCTAGCTTATCTATCCTTTCTCCTCGAGGCTTGTATTGCCCATAACACGTTTTCGCCACATATCTCCGGAAACGTAACAAGCTGTAGAGAGGATCGAGAATGGGGGCAAGAACGACATTATTCGATATAGGCTAACGTCTATGCCAAGTTCGGGACCTCAATTGGCAAATAGAAAGCTGTAGACTCTTCGGTGTTGTATCTTCTTCAAGTTCTTGGAGTTCTTGGGTTTGCCCATCATCGAAGGCCATGGAAGAAAAAAGGAACATGGAAGAAAAAAGGAATAATGGGCGCTTAGCAACTCTCACCGTTACCACGACCAGGGTCGCCAGTCCAGTCAGTCATCCAGTATATACAACGGCTCGTTATGCGTGCATCAGCGCCAATATTTCTCCAAGAACCTAGCTGACTCCTGAGGCCTGTATTCTCCTGTGAATCTATCCAATTTCACACTGCCGTCAAATCTTGGTACACACGATGTATGTCATCAACCGCGTGTTCGAAAAACTTCTTGGTCTGACGTCCCTTTAGGCTTCGAGTGCTTTCGCGGCCAGGAACATTGACAGGGATCTCTGCAACGGAATGCTTTCCAATTGTGCTCAAGTCTCGATGAAAGGTTGTCACTAAGCTCTCCACCTTCGAGCGAAGTGAAAACCAGTACGACTTCGGAAACGCAGAAAATTAATTGCATGCACCAGCATTATGATTGAACACGTTCGACCTTGGTATTTGCTTGGAATTGTGCACCAATTCATGTCGGACTCGGAGGACACCACAGTCTCGCGCCTGAAGTCCTGGCACCTTGACAGCGTTACATGACTTCATGACGCTCAATTGTTATCGGATCGTTTATAACAAACGGCCATGTTACTGCTTGTCATCATTCGGGATACGTCTTCTTTCCTTCCTCCATTCATAAACCCATGTGTCCCTCCATGCTTCTTCAATTAGCTGCACTTTCCATCCTCGCGCACGGCATTTCGGCTCAAACATGGCGTTTGACACAACATTTCGGCGGCCCACAGTTGTGCGTGGTTTTTCACTCTAGATTTTCTCTTCAATGACAGTCTTACTTCAAACAGCTTCGATGGTTTTCAGTATGTTGAAAATGCAACCGACCCAGCTAATAACTTTGGTGAGCATGATCTTCTGAAGGCTATGTACATCCTTCGCTGAGCACTCCCCTCAGGAAACATACGCACTATTGGTGAATCTTCTCCATTCAGGAGCAGGATGACATACGTCGATTCAAATGGACGGGCTATCATCAAGGTTGACGATGAAACCGTCGGTAATCCATTAGACACCGAATTTGGAAGGAATAGCATCTACCTGAAAAGTAGAGAGCCCATGACGTTTGGTAGTTTGATTGTGGTTGATCTTGAACATATACCTTACGGGGTGCGTGTTGTATTACCTGTCAGCGTTCCATTAACTTACCAATCTTATTCAGTGTTCAGTCTGGCCTGGCCTGTTCACGCAAGGAGAAAACTGGCCTGAAGGTGGAGAATTGGACCTAATCGAAGGAGTCAATCTCCAACCCAGGAACCAATACGCTCTGCATACGGACCCAGACCACAGATGTAGGCATACCGCGACCGGCGAACAACAAACAGGAACCACCACGTTTGCTGAATGTACTGCTGACGGTATCGACAACAGAGGCTGCACTGTTCAAGAAGCATCACCGAGATCGTTCGGAAGCAGTTTTGCTGGGGGAGCGTACGCGCTAGCCTGGGATGAGCAAGGCATACGAATGTGGTTCTTTGAGCGAGGCACTTTGCCTACTGGAATCGACAACGATCCTGATCCTTCGCAATGGCCAACACCTTCTGCATTTTACCCTGCGAGTGGGTGCGATCCAAGAACTGCGTTCGGACCACAAGTACTCACTATAGTAAGTGGTCCCTAGCATGGTCCTATGATTACCCTGGCAATGCGTGCACTTAGGCAATCAACATTTGTGGTAAATGGGCTCTCCCCGCGTTCGGAGAAACTTGCGGAAGCGTTGCATCTCAGTGTGTAGACATGGTTCGGGACCCGGCAAATTATAGGAACGCATACTGGGAGATCAATTACATCAGTATATATACGAGGTATGTTGGCGTTGGCTGGTGATGTGTAGGATGTTTTGACTTCCATTTTTGCGACAGCTCTTCAAGCAGTGCTACCCCCACTAACACAAGCAGCACGTCTGGTCCCAGAAACACCGGGTCGGCTGCGAGCGATTCGACGCCTAATGAGCCGCAGAATGACGGGAATAATGCAGGAGTGTCGTTGAATGAAGTTAGGCTTTGGAGATACATGATGACGGTTGCTTCACTCGCTCTCGTTCCAACTATCGCCGCGGGGCTGTTATAGTTTCTTCGTTCTTGATAGCTTTCGGACTGGACGAACATAATGTACTGTTTCACGAACACTTGATGTATTAATGCCGAGATGCACATTGGGATAGTAGCACTTTTCGAGGTACCTGTATGACAATAAAGGGCACAGAACTGATGATCGGAAAGTGGTCGTAGTTACAGCTATTGGTCGGCAGCCCGCAAATAACTCCTTTCTCTTTCCCCAACATCAATGACCTGCACAACACGACTCGTATGGTAGGAGGTCATTACTTTCTCCTCTCAGACTCGCCTTAGACCCATGCTTAGCTTCCCAGATACTTCATCCAAGTCATCACGCAACCGTCCGAGAGATGAGGTATTCATCGCAAAGGTCTGGCAGAAGCTGAAGGAGGGACAAGGGATTCGAAAGGAGATGGTGCACGGACCTGTAACGGCGACACAAGGCAATGAGGAGGCAGGAGAAGCACCTAATGAGCAGGAGATGCCGAAGGATACACCGGAATCAAAAGCAAAAACTTTCCTTCTCCCTTCAATTACCGCCAGAACAGATGAGGTTACTACCATTTTACGCAGCGATAATGGTTCGGTCACGTCGGTAGACCACTTGAATAACCCTGTGAGTGGCCTGTCGATTACTCCGTCTATCATACGCTCATTCCCTGTTGAGCCCAAGTCCCTTTTTAGCCGTGTTAGTCGCGTATTCCGGGAGAAGCCCCCACATATCTACGACGAGGTCGATGTTCGGGCTCCGGCCGACGTCAAGAAGGACTTCAAATTAACTCAACCTCAACATATCAAGACCAGCGACATGATGAGTCCCTTCTTCGAAGGCGTACAGGCGTATTCGCGGAAAAGCCATCTCCATGATATCAAAACAGTGAGTTGCTCGATTCGTTAAGTTGAACATGCTCAATTATGTTTGAATGTGTGTAGGGATCACCCTCCTTTGTTGCTGTAGAGGTACAGGCTGGCGAGTTCCTCTTTGAACCCGAAGACGAATTTGCCGAGGAGGAAGGTGACCCCATGCTCTCAAAGATTAGTCAAGCCCCATTTCGCAACCAACACCTACATGACCTCGAATGTCTCTTCTGGATTCTGACATACTTTACATTCGCAAATCACCCATCAGACGAAGAAATGGACAAAGAACTCATTCATGGCCGATTATACGACTTCCATACACTGTTTCCCTATCCGCTCAGGCGCCCTCAGGATGTACTCGTACGTTTACTCTTTCTCAAAGGAGGACGCACCATTAGAACCATGGTCACTCGCCTCTTCCCTAAAAAATTTCAAGCGCTATCGAAGAAATTGTATTTTATTGCCGGTGACTTGAAGAGGGAGTACGAACGGATTGAGAGGAATACACAGGAACTTCTTGCCGAAGAACCTCTTGCGCTCTATGATCGTGCTTTGGCCTGTCTCAACGCCCTGCTTCATAGTTCTGGATCGGATGCAGCATGGTTAGGTGACGTGGTCAGTCTTTTTGACACAAGGAGTTCACATTTAGGTGGGGAACCAACGAAAGTTACACCTGTTGCGACGGGGTCATTATCGGTTTTTTTTTTGTAGACTAGAGTAGTAGAGTTTTTGTTCTTATGACCACAAGCAACGAATATCGAGTTGTAAGTTATCCTTGAGCCCTCACCACATTCGCGCTCTTCTCCTTCCACTCGTAGCGTATGTATTGTGAGAGAAACCCTAGGAAATTCCATCGGCAAAGCCTAAGTATGTAGATAATGACGAGTCAACATTTGCGGTTGTTGAACGTTGAACAGCGATTCGCTGATTCCCCATTCGGAAATCTCTCTTGACCACAACCATTGTCCTCCGCTTCTGTCCACACTCTACTACACGTTTCTGTGGCCTACGGGGTATAATTATAATGGCAGGTACTCCACCGATTTCAATGTTATCTCTCATCTCAACCTTTACTCGCAATGTCTAGCTCAGCAACGGCAGAAGCCCAAGGAGCTGAAGTTAGTAAGGATTCTTCGACTCCACCTTCTCACCAGACGACTCACAACACCGGACCACCCGAAGAAAGCCCCAAGATGAACTCTTTGAGTAATCAAAGGCTCACTGATTCCAAGAAGGTGGAAGTCGTCCAAGAGGAAGTCGTGTATGACCTCGGCGCCAGCATTCCGGAAATTCCGTTTGAATGGTTTAAGAACGCCCTATTGCATTGCGTCGAAGAGGATCTTGTTACAGAAGTGTGCGAGAAGCTGAAGGAGGAGAACCATTTGTCGGATGAAGGATGGACGGCAATGGTGTTTGAGAAATTGAAGACGAAAAGGAAGACAACGAAAGCCACGCGAGATTTAGTCTCCCCTAGGCAGACATCTGCGCTCGACTGCTCGCTTGATAACGCGAGATGATGGGCAGGCAGCTGTATCACCAAACGAACAACACCAATCAGCTAGGGATGCGACCAACTCGAGTTCTGCCAACGAGTTCGCGCCTTTGGGCACATAGGACGCGCAAGCACCAGCATCGTCCGACGCGAAGATTGACGAGATTACCCTTTTCAAACCCCTAAACGACACCTTCAACCATGTTCTCAAGATTCTCCGAGAAGAAAGGCTTGAAGAAGCGAGTCAAATTCTTCAGTGCCCAAATCGGACCCTCAAGTCCGAAGGCAGCCACGGTCATTACAAACGGACATGGTAGCGTTGGTCGAGGAGACCAGGTCAATCAAGACCGCAAGTGAGACGAAGGAAAAGGAGAAGGTACAGGAGAAGAAAGAGAAAAAGGGCAAGGATAATGAGCAGAAGGAGCAGAAAGAGAAGGAAGATGAGTGCGATGTCGTGTTGGCCGCTGAATTCAAGACCAAGGTCGATGATGGCTACATCGACGACGTGAGTCCCTCCTCTTGCCTAACAGCGCTTTCGACACTGAAATCTTTCTCAGAATGTCTCAAAAGCTCTTGGAAACGTCAACTTGAATCACATCACGGGTACTGATCCAACTCGGAGATTCGTTTATGGCATGACTATAGAACACACGAACATCCGCTTGTGGCTCTGCTCCCGCTCCCATATCTTTGTCACATAAATATTGGATCTTTCTTCAAAAGGTGAGCCATTTCTCCTATGGTATAGCTCAACTTATGCTGAACCACTCGCCGTGGAACGCCAGGGATATAGTTTATATTATGCTAGCCCTTGGAATTGGAGTACTTGGCTTCGATCCCGCTGTCAAACGAGCGGCCAGCGCTCAATGAGATGGCGTTGAATAACATTTCATCGTGGACGGCGAGGAATATGTAGTCATCGAAGTTATCAGCATCTATAAGGCCAAGTTCCTTCTTGGACGTGTCAACCGCATCTTCAGGGGAGAACGCGTACTCGACAGCGAGACCAAGGTCATGAAAGATGTTTGGATCCCACCTCGCACTGCGTTCTTCAAGGGCGTCTCCGAACACCGAGACTAATTCGTAGTCTCCGTCCCTCAGCGCTTCAGCGTGGCACTGAGGCAACTCGTTGGTACCGCCGATGAATTGAAGGATGAATATAGATTGATTCTGCAGTGTGGTTTCCGATCCTCCCCGGTCAACCCGTCTTTTCAGTAGGATATCTACTGGCAAATGGAGGAAAGCATAACCACCTATACTTCTTCGGATAAAAGGATGTCCAATTAAGCATTGACAGGAAGCAGAGAACATCAATTATATTATCTACTGCATATGTGACATGAAGTACGACGTCCACGCAAATGAAGGTTAACGTCAATTTCCCGCACGTACTACTATATCATTTCCCGTCGGTACGTATCGGGCCCAATAGCCATTTTCTTACTACGAGAGCTTGAAGATACCACCACTTCGTCTTGGACGAGTGAGGGCTGGCAAAGCGAAGCATGTTCTCGTTTTTGATGACCTATGAATTTGCTATGGAGGCATTCAATTCAGAGATTCAGAGTCCCGTAATCTATGACTCGGGATGTCAATCGAGGCAATATGATGGCCTTCGTTTAATCAAACCTTTACCTACGAGTATGGTACATCCCGAGCCCTCTGCCCAGCCGTCAGGGACCAGTACATATCACTTCGGAAGTGGATTATTTCAGCCACCAAAGTGATGAAATGGAACCTCGAGAACTTGCCCAGTTCAGCTTTGCCTTGCGTAAGAGTCGGCTGATGCGATGCACCGACAGATAGGCTAAGGCGTACGATACCATCAGTGTTCCTTCCATACACGGTGAGCCACCGTCCAGACTTCGAGGCCAGGATCTAGCCTTGAATCTGTGAATGCGTTCTAGATGAAATGGCATTCGGGACCGGGCTGGTTTAGAGCTGTCTAGAGTGAGGCCACGGCGTGTCAATGTGGACCCACTTTCTCATCTGAACTGCAATGATGTTTCCATGAGAATCGATGGGCCAATAGTGGAAGAATGATGATCATGTGCATAGGAAGAATTGAACCTCTTCCAAGCGCCTCGCTCGCAACGAAATAAATGGTTTTCCCGAGTAAATGTAAAAAAAACAACCGTGTACAAGAATGAAATAAGACGTACACGGGCTATCCATAGTCGTGATGACGAGGAAGATGAAGTTTGTTAACGTCGGAGTGGGAGGCCAGCGATGTTGTCGTATAACACCTTGGTACACCCGAAAGAGTCGATCGAAGTGCCTTCGGACCGATCCACGCTAGACCCACGTATCGGAAACGAGGCCTCTCAAAAGCGGCCGGGACTAAAGTTCAGACGTAAAAGCATGTAGGATTGCGAGCCTAGCTCCTGGTCCAGTGCCGCAAGGCCGGAAGGTGTCGGGATATTATTTGTCGAAGGAACCTTATCGCCGAAATATGAACTTACCAGGAGTTGGGGATCTGTCTTGTGCCAAACGTGCCCAGCCTCTCACTGGTTTTGCAGTATTGGGTTTGATTGATGAGGGGTTGTCAAAGATTCAATCGTTGGACTTTTGGGGCATCTTTGATCATCTTTCCTTTGTCCTGGATTTAGTACGGAATGGAACTCGAGCAGATGAAGAACAAAGGGATCGTAGATCGTTTGGTGTCGGTTTGATGTTGAACGTGAACAATCCCTGTGATATCCACGAGCACTGGAGCCGTAAAGGTTCTTTCAGAGTTCGTGTCAAGCCTGCGTTCATTGACGTGGCGCAAATCTTTCGATAACGATCGAAATGAGGCTATTCAAGTGATTGCCTACACAGTGATATATGAATAGATAGATCAAAGAAGACATATGGTGGCACCTACGTGGAAACTAGAGATCATTTTGTATCCATTAGCATGAGTGATCCACGTCTGCCAGTGCAATGTAGTGCTGTACACAACGTTCAGCTCTTGGAGATCATCAGAGTCCTCATCACAGAAGTTCCAGTTGGCAAGTCTCCGAGGTGGTCGCGTGAAGTGGGTTAAGCAGCCCAGCGTGCACACGCGGCGCATTGGTATGAGGTAAAACTCTTGAACAAAGAATGTCAGTCGACCATGGGGATACAACGCAGTTAAGTGACAGAGAAGGCTTGATTGCTTTGCGAAAGAAAGACGCTCGATGGCCTCAAGGCAATGCCAACAGGCGGTGAATGATTTGGTCAAAGTTGGAGTAAACTGAAGGCTTGAATTGTTCTACAAAGCTGATTGGGAGCTGCAGATGAGAAAAGGTCCGAAATTATAGGCATCCAGTTAGGAATTTTTCTGTGCAAAGGTGATGAGAGCCAGGAAAGGAAGCGGTTTACGATTGATGATGAATGGAATTTTTTGTTTCGTAGATATGCGTCACGGCGTCAATTGTTCTTCTTTCACCTAAACCACCATCATGGTACAGAAATCTCACAAAGCAGAGGCGCCGCAAGGTCAAGATCAAGCAGTTCCGCAAGGCCTTTTTGTTTCTTATGACTGATTTCATTAACACGCCCGACCCGAGTTCCTAAATTGTCGTCACTTCATCCTCGATTTCCTATAAAAAACCTACTCAGAATGAGCTGGATTTTTCATCATCGACTACTCTTCTCAGCTAGCCAGATATGCCTACTCCGTATCTTCAGCCCGCTGCTGCCAATTACAACTCTCCTCCGAGTCATGTGAAGAAGCAGAGGGGATATCGTATTTGCGACCAGTGCGGGGCTGTCGAAACCCCGAGGGCAAGATTCCGGTTATGTGGGGGTTGTGTACGTTGCTCAAAACTCTGTGTCCTCGATGAACCTGACCCAATCTCGTCTTATGTTCATAGCTGATGACCCAATACTGCGTATGTTTCACGCGAATTTGTCTATATCCCCTTCTGATTCACCTTCTCCAGTCTCAAGAATGCCAAAAGATACACTGGCCGGGTCATAAAGCCATCTGCCAACACACTAAATCCCAGACTGCAAAGTTTGCCACCGACTATGCAGTGTCACCAGGCGAAAACATCGCAAAGAATCTTCGCAAGTTTGCCTCGGTACACTCATCTCTTCTTGCTTGGGCCGGCTTTCAGGCTCTTCAGCCGAAGCGTATCCCTTCGAACATTCGTCAAAATGCTCTCTTGGTGGAGCTCACCTCCCGAAATTCTCATGAATCACACCGCCGGTATGTATTTCGCCAAGGTTTTCGTCATATATGATTCCTGACCCAGAACCAATAGATTCTCGATATCAGGTACACATATAGTACCACGGAAATACGTCCGTGATCCACTAGTTCTCGCCGACATTGAACGCCGAGAGGAGCGGTGTCGACAGAACGGAGGCATTGGCACGCTGCTCATTATCGTTCAATGCGGAGAAGTTTCTCAAGTTATACCTGTGGAAGTTGCTCGGCCTTCTGAAATCACCTGGGATATCCGAGAAGATTGGCTCCAGGTGCTGCACCACTTCGTCGACTCAGGAAGGGCGGATTTTCAGCCGATCTCGACCAGTCCTCAAGGGTGAACATCATCTATTTACATTTTCCAGTTCCATGCGCTCACGCCTAATCCATATTACTAGGACCGTCTATGGATAACTGCATCTAGAATGGTACAATCGTTGTAACAAATGCTATGCTTCGTACTGCTATGTTCCCCTTGCTACGAATGCGTTCGTATGTCTCTAATTTCGCGAGTTTTGTAGCTTTACCATTTTCGTTACTGTACTTGTACTGTTTCTGACTATGTATGCTGTACCATCACCTTTGAATCAGATATATCTTGGAGCCTGTTCTCAGAATCAGTTACCGTGTCTTCCAAGTGATTTACTCCATAGAGGATAGTTTCGATGATGGGAACCATGATTCAGTAGACGCTACTTTTTCTTTCGCACCCTCATCTTCCCTCGCATAACAACACCCAAAGCAGACTCAGGGCAACAATATGATCGATTCTCCCGCTTTCTCAAACCAGTCAATAGCTATGTTGGAACTATTGGGACGGTGAAAAGGCGGAAAGGTGGAAATAACAAAAATAAAGTGCGCCGGAATCTATCACTTCGCTACCGCCCTAGCTCAAGGCCTTAAACTTTAGTTCCTATCGTGCTCATGCAGTCCAGATTTCGATGTCAAACTCGGGAAAGAACTATCAGAACGATAACAGCCCATGCGCTCAGCCTTGAGGCTTTGAGGACAGCCTTTAGACGCCAAGTCACAGGTGGCATAACCAGATATTTGGGCAAAGAAATTTTATAAGAAATAGTAGCAGAAATGATTAAAAAAATATGACCTTTATCTTCCCAAATATGTCATATCTACGGGTAGAAATTAGTCTTGTTTAGTCGTCCAAATTCATCAGCGATATATTCCTAAATATATCCTATTTTTGAGCCCATAAATAAAACAAGAAATCTCACAAATTTTAACCCGTAAACAACAAAGGATATGTCTACTTTTGGGTCGCAAATAGGTTAGTAATTGGCGCCCAAAAATGTGTCCTTTATTTGTCCAAATATCTATTCTTTTTTGGTGCCAATTCACATTACCCGATCATTTCCCGTAAAGAGCGCCATAATCTCGAGTTTTGCGACAGAGGCTCGGTTACAAGCCCAAAAGGACTCGCTAATCTCTCCTAAGTAAATCGGTGCAGGAACGATGTATTAACATACACGTCTTGCAGGCTATACACGACATGATTGAGTCCCGACAATCGGGACGGCTACACCGAAGATCGGCGATACGCGCTTAGAGTCGGTCTGGGCCGTACGGGTCCGATGACGAAGTCCGCAGAGTCAAAACGTCATGGACTGTTGAAGTTTCTTACACCACCATCTCAAACTCCACGCGGGACACGCTCTATGGGGACAGGATCCAAGGGAGACGATTATCTGGGTGCGCTCCTTTTGTTTTCTATCCATCATCTTTTTTTCTTACTTACCGACATGTAGCACGAACCAAGCCCTCGACGAGGATCGTTCGGTGGAAGATGGCACCATCTGAGGCAAACGGGGTCACAAGTTCGTTCATTTCATTGCATTGTGCTTTACTTTACTCATCGCCGTAAAGACGCAGCTCCTTCAGGGGCCCATACGCTGAAGGAGATCATTGCTGGAGATAGAGCACCAGTCACAGAATCCAAAGGCAAATACACCCCACCTATCCTTCAGCTACCTTTCGAGGTTTTGTCTACAATTTTTACGCATCTGAAGAATGGCAAAGACATCGCAACAATACAGCTGGTCTCCCCACTATTTCGCGTCGTAGCCATTGGCACCCATTCGCTGTGGGACAGCCCAGATTTCCGCTATCCTTTACTAGCTAAGATGTTCTTGGAGCGAAGTGGCTCAGCTCCCGTTTATTTACGCTTCCCGGCAATAGTTTCTTCATCATATCTCTCGTCGTCTCACCGCTCCTTCACACCAGCAATGGCGTTGCAATCTCATTTGCACCATACATCATTCCTTGATATCGACGTCACTACGGATACCCAAGAGATGTTCGACTACCTCTCAAATCCAGCACCAATCCTCCGCACACTTATTTTGAAGTGGCCTGCCGATATCCACCATAGTAGCCTTCTCTCGACACCCCAGCTCCCCATTTCGCTACTCGGTGGTGATTGTCCCTCGTTGACACACGTCGAACTTACGCTGCCTCTCACCTCGCCCCACTGGCTTACATCGCTCAAGCCTGTTGTGGTCAATCTCGTCTTCCTGTCTCTCCGACATCTCTCTGTGGAAAAGCCCCCCCGCCGCCCCCATTCCAAGGATTTCCTCGAAGTTTTGGCATCCTGTTCTTCGAATATACAGGTGTTGAAGCTCATAGGTTGCTTGCCGGAGTATACCCCAGACGCGCTCAAGTCAGTCACTCTGGCAAACCTAACCACGTTGGTTATCAGGGATGTGACTTTACTGGAGTGCGTTCATATCCTTCAGCACCTGGACCTCCCTAATCTGGCCTCCATCGCTGTTGGAGTCATTCAACGGGATGTTCATTGGTTTGATGATGAGCAAAGACACTCCATGGGGCTAAAATGTCTTTTAAAGAGTCTTCCCCTCAAATTCTTCGAATCCAACTCGGCTACGTTACTCGAACTCAAGCTACATGCAGAAGCAATAGCTGTGTGGGCTTACAGCATGTCTATTTCCCTCTCTGGTGAATGTGATGATGGCGGAGTGCTGCCTCTCATGTCCATCGAGGTCGTTTGGCCGAGCGGCAATGTCGATGGGACTAGCATCGAAAACATATTATTCGACAGTTTGAAGCTCTTTCAGTGGCCCGGGCTTCGCTCCCTCACGCTAGACGCGACCTCTTATGCGATGTCTGTCAATCCGACATTACTCCCGGACACCTTACTTGCTGCCAATATTACTGATGTGCATGCGATAGGCAAGGCTGCATATCCCATTCTTAGTGCTCTACAGCAGGAGCCCGTATTCCCTTCCCTGACAAGATTGCATTTAGAGCACGTGGACCTGTACGAGTGTGGCTTCCTGCTCCCTATTGCTCTGCGATCTCGGGCAAATCATGATTTACCTCTTCATGAGCTCATATTGAGCAAATGTAGCGGGTACTCTGGATCGGACCTCGTGCTGTCGGCTCAAGAGTATGTGCACAGCGTAGCGGTTCTCAACTAAAGCAGCGTCACAGTTTGGGGTTCGGGTTTACTGGTTCTTGAATCATTATTGTTTCTGCTATCTCGCCTATTTACACACTAATTCCCGAGTATTCTTGTTTCCTCTACGAACCAACTCCGTGCCTATTTTCTTGATGTTTCTGTTCATACCCTCTACATGTTTCTTGCTTGCTCTCAATCGTTGTCCTTCCCAATGCTATCTTTAGTCTACAGTTGTATCCTTATCTTGGTGCTGTCTGCAATACCTTACCTTGGACCCATTGTTACCTTAGCTATCTTGTCGCGCCATTCTGCCTAATACAGTTCTCATATATCCTGTTTGATCCGAAGGGTCAGCAGCAGCTGAAAGTATAAGTTCCCAGCGTCGCGAGGAAGCGGAGGGACAAGAGGTGTTGCGAATAATCGGAGACTGAGCCAGTCTCGCTTACAGACACCCTTCACGTCGCGCAAACCGTGATCTGTGCCTTTACGACCAGTTGCACCTGCGCACTGGTAACCCCTCTTTTTCACTTTTTATCCACTCTCCTCTGAACTAATACAGTATAGGGCCGGAACACGGCAAAGCCCGCTACCGTTGTAGGCCTAGCGTCGCGAAACCGTACTTGTATTTATGATTTCATGGTAACAGTAGTACATTCAAAGCCCGGTAGAGAATCTCCGAAACATGTGGGGTAATCGATGACAGATATGACTATCAGTAGGTACAAGAAACGACAAGAAAGCGCTGGGGGTGATCCATTACGCTGGCTGGTATACGGTCAAAAAAGCATCGAGCGCAGCAACGACATCGTGGATCTGATGCTGTAAATCGTTGGCAAGGACGAAGTATTCTGTGTGACTGGTGTTGCCTAGAAGAGACGAGTGAGCGGATATCGAGACGAAACGAACCTTGACTCACACGAAGGCTCGATGCACTGTCCTACTACGATGTGCTGATTGGAAAGAAGATTCACGAGACTTTCTTTTAGGGCGTCAGTGTAAGAATGAAGACGAAATATACGGGACTGACCGGTTTTGTAGTTATAGCGAACCAAATTCGCCGAGAGAGGGGTGACAGCGAAACGGGCGAGATGAGCGTTGGTTTGTCGCCGAGCGGAGAGGAGGTCGATGGTACAGCCAATTTTGACCCTCTGAATCTGGTTGGGATGGTCGTCGACCCGGAAAGCATACACAAAACCGGTGCTTCCAGCGGCCCCACCAGCAGACTCTGACCTGTCTATCTTCATCTCGGATTCACCGGTCCAGGCTGTTGAGAGTCCTCACCCGAGTGTTTGGATGACAATTGGGCCAGGGATAACGCGCCTCGGCGTCATGGCATGCATTCATCGCTGCTTGGTCCGCGAGTTTTTGAAGGATTTGGGGTGTGTTGTCTGTATAGCCAGTGAGTATTATATGGGGTGAAGAATGTGTAGTTACTGACCATGATACGTATTGTATTGAGTACCCTGAACGTTGTTGAAAGTGCCTCCGTGCATGGTGAAGATGGTGAAGCCTCCTGCATTGTGAAGAGTCATGAGAACCGTTGATCGACGTGAGTGGTGCATCGGAAGGAGGTTGATGCAGCAGGCACTGCGAAAGAGGAAGTCGAGAGCGGGCCTGGGTTTCCAATTGTATGGGCTAGGGCGGAATGATAAAGTGGTGAGGAGACGAGGAGGTGCAGGTCTGAATGTAGGACTGCGAAGAGGAAAAGGGATGTAGGTGATGCTGGAGCGGATGGCGTCGAGGAAAGACAACCAGAAGCTTCGTGTTAAACAGGCCGAATAAATCAATGATCCTCCCACAAATCTCCACCAGAGCGCATGTCAATTCATTCGTTTTCATTCGTTTTCCATGTTGAATCGAAGCGCTGGTTCAACGCTGGTTTTCCTCAGAGCCGAGTGTATTATTCGGAAAGCGGAGATATCCATCCTACTGTGAGCAATCTAGGAACCTGTGGAAGCAGAGTAGTGGATTATATCAACTCCTCGTGTCACAGCGGTCTTCGCCGATAGAGCTTGGTACGAAGAGACCCCATTTGACGTGGCGTTCCGAAAAGTGCTGTCGAAATACAGTTGTCCTTGGGTCTTGTCAGCATATATCTCAGGCGAAGATGATGGAAAAATAACACACATCCATTAAAGGCGCTGGTGAAATGGCGGTGTCGTGGAAGATTTGAATAGACGGTCCAAGTTTGCTCTCCTACTATTGTAGCTCGAAGATTAGTTTTGCTGAACATGAATCATATGCTAGTATGCGAGAAGAGCATGTTAGGAAGGTGCTTCAGGTCAGGGAAATTAGCGAGCGCTTGAGCTTTGTCGCCACTAAATAATGTCGCTCGAAGCTGCGGTATGAACTTGTTTAGTCGACAATGGATTTAAGCCTGATGAGTGTCAGCCATGGTCAACTGTTATAGAAGAGAGAGAACATGCCTCTATTGCTATCCAAATGGAAAGCAAGCCTTCTTGAAGCGTTGTGATTTGGGAATAGTGACACCGACAAAAGGTCCCCAATTTGGAGAACGGAACAGCTATCATGGTGCGGTAATTACACGATATTTATTGCTTGGTTTTAATCAGTTCCTGGTCCTCGTATCATTTGGTAACACCGCTGATACCTTGAGTTGGCTAAGAACGCCGGTAGGTGTAGGTATCCTTGAGTCACGGGGTTCGGGTTGGTCTATGTTCAGCGAGGCGTGGCGAACGGACTACTCTATGCGATCGCACTAGTCAATACAACAAGCAAATTAGGGATGACATTGGAGACATACAAAGCCGTGAGCAAGATAAGGCTAAGGCGTGAAACAGTTTGTGTAACGGTGGGAGTCATAAAGAAAGCCTGGCTTGACCCTAACCACAAAGCGCGGCCCGGCGTTCGCGGTCGCGTTGGCCGCCTTGAACGTTGCTTGAACGTCCTCTGTCCACTTTTCCTGAGAAGACGACACAAACCGCATCCCAACCGCACCATGAATCATGATACATCCGTATCAAAGCCTTCGCAATAACCTTCTACTCCACCCCATATCCCGGACCAAGGAGCAGCATTGGGAACGCTGTTTCTACCATCATATTTAAACTCAGTGCATCTCTTTTCCGAAGCTCTAGAAGATATCATCCTGAACCTCTCCGGCTCACGTTCTTGAGCTCTGCCAAAACCTACAATGTCACGTTCCCTCCTCGAAGGCCCGACGTTACAGTACTCATATTCAGGTCAATCCCTAATTCCAAAGCTCGATATCTTTTGGTTGACTTTCTCCGGACGATCCAGAACTTTTTCAACCGTCCGTCTGGGCGTTGACTCGTATTTTGGGGTTCTGCTGTTCGTATGGATATGTAGAAGGGTTGAAACTTGAATGGCTGGATGGGTACGTGTAGTGCTTTTGACGATATGAGACGGATGGAGAGCATTCGACCTAAAACCCGTGTAAGCTTCCCTTGTTTGGTCTTACCGGGGCTTGTAGACCCATGAACACTATTCCTTCAAGTTGAAAGGGGAGCCTAAATGCAAGGCACTGAAATATCTAGTACAGGATGAAAAGCTCCGTTGGAAAGAGACGATATTGGAGGACGGTTTTACCTCTACCCATCTTGCACAGGAATTCACGCCTCCATCTCGCTGTCACCACCCATCTCATCCTCAAACCTAACGCATCCTTCTGGAGGTTTTGCTAGACCTCTTGTAGTCAAACACGTTTTTCGGATGAAATACTTAGGAGGATCCAAAGTTGGGCTGCATAGAGAACCGGTCCCTTGGAACGGAGAATCCCATGTGTAAGTTTCATTTGCCTAGTCTGAAGACTGACCAGCGCGTATTGACTCATGCTATTCCAAGGCGACGCCCTCGGCCAAACACAGGAACACCTCCGAGTGTCGCCGGACCAGAGTCTTAGAAAAAGATGATACCGCGTCTCAATGAGGGATATGGACTTCCAAGAACCTGGCTATAGGAAGTGTCACATCGAGGGTACTGCTGCATAGCTCTACAGGTACATGTCACTGCTTTCTTGATGTGCCAATATTCATCTAGATTACAGAGTAGTGTGTGTGCCGAACATTGTCAAATTACCTACTCTTGCACGTTCCACGGCTCACGGCGAGTGCGCACAGGATGGGCTCGCTACGCCGTCAATGCTCACTCAGGGATAGCAAAGGACGCTCTGCCTTCCGGAAGCATCATGATATTCCGGGCCATCCGTGGTATTGGCGATTAGGCGCACTCAAACTTGGACTAGACATATTGACGATGTACATCCGCAGGACATCTACATTTGAATACATCTTTTTTGAGTCGATTACGAGTAGAGAGACGAACGACTTCTTCACACAGTCATAGACGTTTCCTTCAGATTGTCCACCGGTTCGCAACCCAACTGAACAATCTGCACGTCGCCACCAGAGTTCCTGCCAGCCGAGAGGACCTGCGGCACCTGAGATTGGGTTGTACTGTTTCCTCCAAGCCACCGTGACCGCTGTGCTGGCAGAGTGGAGAAACGAATATCGGAGAGCGTTTCCTGCATGGTTTCGACGTTCATCCCAAGTTTTGCTCGAACCATGATTAAAGTCGGGGCGATTCCCTGTCGTATCGAGTTAGAACTTCAATGAATGATTTGAATGCTTTCCTTACAGCGCTGAGAGCAACCAAGGGAAAGGGGTCAAAAGCAATCTTTTGGGTAGTTATGGCGTTCACAACGATCAGATTCACTAAGCTCATGAGTGGATAAAGTATTCCAGACTCGGATCTAGAAACGGGGTGAGTGTGCAAGCTACCAGTCCAAGAAGTAGCTCAACTTACATGCATCGGGAAATGGACTGAATGAGTTTATCGTTCGTGTAGATACGGTGAGCACGGACCTGCCGATGGATCCACCAGATACGTCCAGCTGGATGTAGCGGATGTTGAATGGCGAACCGTCACGGCAAATACTGTAGGGACGCATACCAGTTAGCAGGGTGATGATAAGATTGTGACCAGCATTGCCGGCAATGTATGCTGTATTGGCATTATCTGCGAACACCATCAGACTTGCAACAGCTGGATTGTGTATAGCGAGAGCGTTTGTCGTCACTGAAAACAGGATAGAAGTGACGAGGCCCAAAGCTTCGATTTGGTCCATATTATTACCAACGCGAAAACTGAGAGAGGGCATGCGCACCATTCATGATGACTGATACCACGATTAAAAGAATAGCAACTGCTCCATTGGAACCCCAGATGCGATAGCATCGATGAATCTGTAAGTCGAACAGGACAGGTTACTAGTGGTAATAACTCAAATACGCGAGATGTACGAACAAGCATCCACTCCGCGGCGATACTGGTATCCAAACCATTAATTGACAAAGACATGTAATGCGCTGACAAGGAGAGCTTACTTGAGAAAAGCAGCGATAAAATTTTCAGTCGCACCAAATGGCAAAGAGTCAGTGCTTGAGAAAGTTGGCGCAAACGATCATCGGAAACCTACTAGCCAGATCTTCTCCCGAAATCCTCCATATTCTGATATCGTTCAAACATGTCGTTATCCTCATTCTTGACGACATTGAAGCGAATGAGCGAAGCACGGCTCATATAAACAGTGAAGTTGACCACAAAGATAGACGATAAGACAATCAAAACCACAGTGAGGACGGGGTAAAGATTGCTATTTTCCCCAATGCGATTTCTACGACGAATCATACAGATGTACGTCCCAAAGAGAAGTACATAAATACCTAGGGAGAAGGTCCGATCGTGTTTGTAGGGGATAGATGTTGACTGAGACGTACCATAGACGAAATACATGGCCTGCGAAATGAAATATCACTTTAGTCGAGCGACGGCGCATACTGACGACGATGCTACCGACAATGTAGATATGGGAGCAATGATGGTCTGCTCGACCGTAAGAAAAGGGACATAACTAGGAGGTGTGGACGACATCGCTGTTAGAACTGCAAGAAAGGGTTCAATAGTAGTTTATAATACCAGTATTGCCCTAGACCCCAGCGTCAATCTTGACAAAAGGCTGTTCATCGGAGGGAAGTATGGATCGTGCAACAGATGATGGAGATTAAGACGAGAAGAAAGGAATGAACCACAAGCGTTAGAATTGCTTTGACAGAGGCGAAGCTTGATCCATATGTCCGAGTCATACAGTCGGAGAATGTATAAGCCGCCATACTATATTGAAACTGCTAGTGAGCGTTAATGGATTACGTTGCTGTCAAACTCGCTTGCAGAGGACTGCAGAGGAACCTGATGAACTCACCTAGTCACTCGACTCCAACATTTCGATGTATGATACACACCATATGTACTGGTTTCTCCACAAGTGATGAGAGGGGGATTCCACTCGATCACCCAGTTACGACCAAATCCTGATTCCAGTGACGGGATGGTTGTTAAATGATCTGCATCAGTAAGTTAACAATTTGCCTTCGGGCCTTTTCGGGCCTTTCCGGCCTTTTCGACCTTTTCGCAGGCCAACGGTCGAAAGGTCGAAAAGGCTGATGACTTGACATTCGGGATACAGTAAATGTATATACAATGACTATTCTATGAATTCATAGGATGTATGATTAACATATTTTTTGACATAGTATGCCTGGAAAGTGTCCAAAGCGTCCGAAAAATGGAACAGCAGATTACCCGTTTCTTGATACCAGTGCCGATTCCCGCACTTGCTCAGGCTTGGCTTCTTCTTGGTTCTTTGACTTAGATGCCTCCAATTTTGTGTCCTATGTAATACTAATCCTAGTATATCACATATCTAGTCTATATATATGAAATGATTTTTGGTCCACGGTCACGAAGCAACCTTTCGGGAGAGGTACCTAGCCTGCCGCCTGCCGCCTTTGGCACCTTTTCGGCCTTTACTAGGGTCTCCTCGGACCGAAAAAATTGGCCGACCTTTAGGTAAAGTGGGTCTAGCCTGCCACCTTTGGCCAGCGTGCCGAAAAGGTTGCCTGCGTGTCGCTGGCGTGCCGAAAAAGGGCATGATGTAAACTTACTGATGTGTGGGAACTTATGTATCCCAACAAAGGGATCGCCGCAGCGTCGTCCAATGATAATTGAATGTCTTGTAGGTACTGATTGATGCACGAAGCAATCGATAGTGTCAAAAGCAACAGCTGTCCAGTATCCCTAACGAGTAGTCTGATACGTTGAAAGGTGAATCGAAAATGAATGCGACACTGAGATATACAAAATTGGTTTTTTTTCCGAGTCCATAAGACGTCAAGGCTGGAACTATAATCAAAGCTAGTGACATTCCTCCATGAATTGAATCTAAAGCAACGAACCTCAGTATTTGTTATTCAAAACGTAACAGAAATACGCGCCTGATGATCTAGTACAGACAGTAGGCAGGGAACAGACGTGTCAGGCTAGTAGGTTGCTCCTTCACAACGATCCGCGTCCCTTGGCTACAAATGACACGAGAGAGATTCTCCACACAAGGAGATGTGATTTCAGACGTCGCGAGACATATTCGGTCAAGAACTCTCGCATCGGGGAACCGAGACCGCGACAAAGCCATCTTCATGTCCTCCGCGATGATAGTTAACGAGTCACCTGCCCCTATGCTGAGATACAACAGCACGGGAACCAATAACTCCATATCAGGGTGATAGGAAAGCGCTCTGAGAAGATCTCTTGCCGTGGTAAATGCTTGCCCTTCCCGCGGCTCAACAAACTCGAAGTGCGTGAGAGCCGGCGTCAACCGTGAGGTTGCCTCCAGGTCCTTGGGAGCCATCGTAACGTCCACAAAGGATAACACCTGCAGGCGACATGCGGACCTTGACAAGAGGGACTCGAACGCAGACTGAGACCACGCAGCTCGGTCGAAATAGTAATGGCCCGGTTCGGTGATACTGAATGAAGTAAGGTAGCTCCAGGTTATCAAAGAGTTGCTTTGTGGTCAACATCTCGCAGTAACTCGACACCTGTACCTCGAGGTGCGTAAGGTTGGGTAATTGAATAGGCCTCTCGGCACCGGGCTCTCGAGTGGTAAAGTTCAACAGTCTCGGACGTTCGAGATCTGAACACTGCGAAAACAAAGTGGCTGGACTATGATTTGTGTTCGTCATAGTGAGAAGGCGGATCTGCGAGAGCGGGAGGACAAATAAACTGTCGTATTGTGGAATAGTGAGGGATCTTAATGCGGGGGCATACTGGAAGAGACGAATAGCAGGGCGCGGACTATGCACGGCGGCAATCCTGCGATCGAACCACGAGAGGTCAAGGACTTCGAGGTGTGTGAAGGGTTTAGGTGTTTCATGTGGGTGATTCGTGCCCAAAATCCGAATTGGTGTCTCCGTGAGAGAATGTCTCCCAGGACATCAACCGGGAGTTTATGGATGGGTGTAGACAACGGTTGGAATTTGGTTACGTGAGGCTGTAAGGCGGTCTGTGCTGTTTCCAGGCCGCGGAGTGACATCGCGATGATCCCAGACTGCCGCGTAGCCTTGGCCACTACACCTCTGTCTTTCCCCTTCAGAGCAAGAAATCGCCCGGTGAAAGTGTGGTGGACGCTGGAGAGTAACGTGGGATGGGATGACATTAATACCCATGACCTTTAATAAAGCTCGTCCGTGACTTTAAGGTTGGTCGATAATCAACGGAAGCAAGTACCCGGAGCTTCAAGGCCTCGCACGCGAGCCATGGTACCGATTTGGCTTTGCTAGTGCATCCGCAGGCCAAGTCATGTTCATGAGTGCTGGATGCTGGCGTTGCCAGATACCACGAATCTAGGAGCATATCAGTGGGATATAACATTGTCTGAGTTCGTCAGACGCACAGAACCATAGCCCCACGACCGAGAGGCTGTAGCAATTATGACAACCTGAGAAGCTGTGTGATGTCAAAGCTGTCATTGAGGAATGGAACAGACTTTCGGGTTTGCTTATCCGGGAGTACATAACAATGCGCCGAAGACGTTTGGAGCCCGCAAGAACGTTCTAGAAACGCCAATATTACTGAGAAGTCAATAATTCTGTGTACTGTAGCTCGGTTCAACGCTTGTTCATGCTGAATGATACGAAGCACTTGCCTGGCTCTCGCCTTTGAGACTAGTTTTTACCCACTCTCATCATCATCTAAATCTCGAGCGCGAGGTATTCTCCTTGCACTGAGTCCAAGCAGAAAGAGCCTCATGTACGACGAGGTCCAGCTAGGGTTGTCATGAATCATGATGCATGATGGTTCAGAGCCAGAAATAATTTTTTATCCAAATGCCTGCCGCGGCCCAAATTCTGCACGTGCAGCTCAGCCCATCGTGCACCCCGGCGAATATCAACCCCAATCTCTCCTAGAACCAATTCCTTCCGAGTATCTTGCTTAGCGGATTGGAACGCTCATGGCAGTATCTGCAAGTACAAGAAGGACGGTCTTTGAATGTCAGTCTCCAAACTCGTCAAAATCCGGAAGTTGCTAATTTCGACCTTGCAGCTGCTCTATTTGTAGCTACTTGGGTGTTTTCACTTGATGATTCGACAGAGATATATGCTCAGCACTGAAAATTCAAGGCAGCCGTTTATTATACCATACGAGTCAGTGGGTTAGCAAACTATCAGTTTTGGGTTCTGACGCGTTTCGTGTAGTGGGTCCTTGATTCGAGCACGGGGAAGAGCCGGGAAGTCAAGACGAAGCAGCTGGAGGCTCTGAAAAGACTGGGACATAAACTTAAGGACTTGGAGTTGGATGAATACGAAGGTGCGTGTTCTATTCATAGCTGCAACAACCTCAGCTCAAAATGGGAGTAGCAACCATTGCCAACGAAATCATACATCCCGACGACATTTCTGTCACATTTCCCGGTGTGTTACCTCCAGTATACGGTCGCTTCGAGCCTCTAAAGCATATCCAGATATTGGCGGCCTTGATCCTATTATATCATCCCTCCGCGAGTCTGTTATCTACCCATTACTCTACCCGTCACTCTTTTCCGGGTCCTCGTCTCTCCTCGGTGCGCCGAAGGGTGTCCTATTGTATGGCCCTCCAGGATGCGGCAAAACCATGCTTGCAAAAGCACTAGCCAAGGCATCCGGGGCAACCTTCAAGTTCATCAACATCGCTGCCTCTGTCCTTACCAACAAATGGTTTGGTGAATCCAACAAGCTGATTGCGGGTCTTTTCAGCTTGGCACGGAAAACGCAACCCAGTGTCATTTTCATCGACGAGATTGACTCTTTTCTACGGGAAAGGTCGTCTGGTGACCATGAGGCAATGTCAATGATGAAGGCTGAATTCATGACATGCGGACACTTCGCTTCTTGCTTCTCAGGCTCTGGGACGGCCTCAAGTCCTCGAACGAGCGTATCCTCGTTTTAGGAGCTACAAACCGACCCAATGACATCGACTCAGCCATCTTCCGACGGCTACCTAAACGATTCGCAGTCTCATTACCAGACCACGACCAGCGGGTGAAGATCCTAAATCTAGTAGGGAAACACACTATCTTCACCTTTCTGGTCTTACCCAAGTTTCAGATGCTAAAAGACACCTCCGTCTCACCGGACTTCCAAATAGAGTTTCTAGCTCAAATATCCGAAGGACTTTCAAGTTCTGACCTCAAGGAACTATGTAGGAATGCTGCTATGATACCTGTGCGAGAATATATGAGGGAAAACCTGTCGAATGGAAAGGTGTTGGATCAGGAACAGATAGAGGTACGTTAGGTCTATACCTTGTTCAAACGCATTCGCTCGAGCTTGTTTATAGGCATTCAAACCACGACCCTTTGTCATACAAGACTTCCTAACGCAGGAAGGTGTCAGCCTCCTTGCTGAGAACGCATTTCTCGCTAGTCACAGGGCTGAAAAATCGATATTGAACGAATCACATGCCAAGGAGATTGACGCAGAAGTAGTGGATTAGGCGGGCCAGGTTGGCTTGCATGGTACTTCATCTGCTAGACGTTTTTTAATTTACTCGATGATACTATAGAGACCCTATATTTACCTCAATTGCATACCCTACTCACACTTTCTGTTTCATCAGTGTCACCCTTCTAATGCAAAACCAAGACTTGTTGTGATTGTCATGCTACATGCGCGATAGGTACTAAAGAAAGCTACTAGTGCACACCATGATGATTGCATTTGATGAAAAAAAGATGAAGGTATGTGTGCAATGCAAAGAGAAAACAAGATGATCCACGATAATTAAGTATCTATCTACAAGAAAGCGACCTGAAAAAGGAATAGATGCAAAGTATGAATATCTCGCCTCATCACCGCCGTCTTCATCACACTCGTCCATATCGGTATCAACCCAAAGATCCCCATCATCGAATGTCGAATCCGGTGAACTTGGCGATGGGAACAATGATATAACCTCAGTGTCTCGCTATACCATTCCTAATCCGGTTGCTTTTGTCCCTTTTCTTCCCCCTCACACCGCCAAACTCGGCTGAAGCGACAAGCAGAGGATATGATGCCCATTTTGTCGACTTGGGGTCAAAAACGGATCGTCATCCCCTTCCACCACCCCATTTAGACCATTCACAATCTTTGGACTATCGCCCAATGGTTCCCGAACTGAACTCGACGAAGAGACAGATCTCGAATCATCCTCATCATCCTCTGGTTTCTTCTTCCCAGCCACACCCTTCACCTCATGCAAGTGGGCCGTCCGAGCCCAACTCTTCGCACTCTTAGGTACAGGCCCAACACCACCACCAGACCACGAAGAGGTCGTGAACAATGTTGAGCTTCCGTGTGAGTTTGCTCGATGTAGTCGGGGTCGAGATCCTCCTATTAGTGTTGTCGAAGTACCTGGCGCTAGTGGGCCGTGCACCGTTCTGTTTGCTCGGTGTTCGTAGAGAAGGTGTACGGGATCTCGATCTGCCCGGCGAAACAATTTTGGTCTTTTGTGGTCGTCGTTCAGAGTATAAAGGTGCGGCTTTGGAGCTTAGCGGGGCAGTTTGTACTTTGCTAAGGATGGATGGAAATACGATTTGGACGGGTGTTTCTTCGTGTGATTGTGATGACGGAGCTGTATATACAATTCCTTTTAGAGACCAGATAATCTATGAGCGCGGAACAGCCCACCTTCTGAAGGAAGAGTTTTTGATGGTATTCTCGGAGACTTGATGTTAATCGTTCTCGGAGGGCTCCGGCTTCTGCTGGACGTAAACCGAGGCACCAAGGTACATCGTAGTTCGATACTTGAAGCTTGATGGCTGTCTCTTGGTCTCCCGCGATAGACACGAATGTCTTTCAATACTCGTACACAGCAAATTTCGCGCCTCCTTGGGCCAAATAGCCAACAGCAGTAGGGCCGAACCCGGTGAGTAATGCTGAGGCACCTCCCTTGGCGACGATTTGTCTCGTCCGCTGAGTCCTTTATAGGTTGGGTCAACTTGTATTCGTGTTTTCACAACGTCGATGGCTACAGCGCTCTACCTTTAGTCTGGGAAAGCAGTGAAGAAGCAGGTGTAACGCACGAGTCATTCCGTCATGGCTCAGTCTACAAGGAAGTTGCAAGGAAGACAATTGAGCATGCGCCAGACTATCCGGGACAGCCAAAAAGAAACACATGCAGGATAATGCTCCTGTGGACGTAAATCAATATACGAAGCTGAGAATGGATGTAGTAAACGAGGCCAACCTGCGAGAAGGAACGACCTATTCTTTCTGCGTGAACTGGGTGGGGGATGGTGAAAGATCTTGGTCGTGGAGTAGTAGAGTCAGTAGTGCCTGGGCAGAAGTCAAGACAGGTGACTGGCTTTGACGTCACTCGCTCACATTCTAAGCACTGACCGCGATTTTATGTAGTGCATGTTATATAAATGAATCTCAGAATATACAAGGATCTTGGTAATGGTACTAGAATAATAGTAACAGTACATATACATACCATCTACCGCTTCCAGCTGGCCTCCTTCCTCGTTGTGTACACGCAACTGAACGACTCGACTTGTTCACGGAACCAGGGAAGGAATTTCGCCTCTATGCCAGGACAACCATCCACCCTGAGGGTGCGGATAGGATTTACTACAGGCGAGGCGGTGTCACCTTCATCCGAACGATGTTCATTGATGGGAAGCCGGGATTTCACGAGTCGGATTAGAGGCCCTGTACTAACATCGGGACATCGGGAGACGTCGATGTGTTGCAGTGAAGGACACAAGATGATATCCGATTGGGACGAAGCTAGTGCCTCGATAACCGGATTAGAAGCGGATGCGAGGTAGTTGAGGGTAACCGACTCCAGGGCAGGGTTTGTAGAGAGTAATCTGATTAAGAGTTTGGATGAAAGCGCGCATCCTATGATAGACAACTCTTCGACCGACCGAGAGCCATTATCAAGCAGTTTTTTCAGGATTGCATCAATCGTCGCGCCTCCTTTGATGTAGACCTTCTTCAACGAAGGTAACGTAAGGAATGTGAATGCTGTTGGTGTACAAAATGATACTTCCAATGTATGGAGATGTGGTAGCGTAAGGTCCGACTTGGGACGATTATCGAAGGTTTCGACAATGCCTTCCAGGCACAGTACCTCCAATAGTGGATTTAATTCCAGCACGGCGTACAGGTTGTCGAGGGTATCTATGCAAACCCTTCGCAATGTCAACGACAACAGCGAATGATACGGATTTTGGAAGGGTAGGACAGCGTATGACCTCGTGCCTTCGACAGACAGATGCTGCACTGTGGGGCTCCAACGAGCGATGAAATGACTTCGAGACACGGTCTCCGCGGTATCTTTAATGTCCAGTGTCTTGAGGCGAGGTAAAGACCGGATATTTTCTGTCTCCTCTAGGAAACCGGCCATGTCGAGTTCCTCGATGCGTAAGATGCGTAGATGCTCCCATTGGATACCTCTCAAATGGTAGGGTTTCCAGTCGAGATCACTTGAAAGTGCTTTGAGCAGACGAAGCTCGGTAATACGGCCTTTGGAACGCTGAATCCAATGCTCGCATTTTCGGACGGGGGATTTCTTGGACAAAATGAGGGTCTGCCATAGTGAAGGTGTGTTGAGGGCGACATTCCGCCAGTGTCGGCTCATACGTGTCACTGTTAGGGCATTGGTAGAATCACCATCAACCAGATATTGGAAAATCTCCGCAAGTAGTTCGATAGGAAGGGTTCCGATATGACAGGTGTATCGCCGTCGTGTCTCCCGAACCTCGTTCTCCAAAGATGTCAAGGCATCACGACCTTGTTGATCGGCGTATGAGAGCTTTGGTAGAGCTACATCAAGCACCTTCTGAGCTTCGTCGAAACGTCGAATTTGGAGGAATAGCCGTGAAGCACGCGCATAACTTTGCCACCTTGCTGGAGCAAGTCTAATGGCTCTTTTTGCGTCCATCAATGCCTCTCGAACCTTTCCCATCTTCTCATAAATCGCTGCACGGGAATCATAAACAACGTGCTGCTGATCGCCGCCGTTTTGGACAGCCTGTCAAGTACGAGTGAGCGAATAAGATGGAGAACAGGAACACCTTGTCGCACCTTGTTCATAAGTCCCAATGATTCCTCCAAACGTCCCTGTTTGATTGATACCACTGCTCTCTTGAAGTCTGTTTTCCATTCCATGGCTGTCGGCGAGTGAATGGGATCAACGAAGCGTGGCACTGTTCACGCGCTGAACCAGGGTATACGTGACTGTCAATATTGCTGCCGAAGTTCGAACCGCTACCTTTTGCGGATCACCTTCACGTGTCATCGGCTGTCAATACCACTAAGGCCCGCTCAACGGACCCGAAAGCGGGGAGCAAGCTCTATCGCTCACGCGCTCACGTCGTGTATTAAGGCAATATGTAATTTACATCTGCCTCGAATCCTGTGGCTCATTAGGCCTGGGCCTGTGTCATGGAGAGCACCCAGGCATTGTTCTCGCTTCCACTCCGAAACCATGCTCCCTCTTTTTCCTGTTCTGCGAGCATCTCCTTCCTCTACCTTGTCGGGAAGACCTTCCTCATCCTCAGCTGGTTGCTGCCCTCGATAGCAAACGCCCACATACATCCAAACCCATACCCTTACCCACAACACTTGTCGCCCGAGTATTGGGAGTTAGGTTGCGAATATGCTGTGTAGCATCGGCGCTTGGTTGAGATGGAGGTCACAGAGATCAAGAGGGAACAAACATAGCTAGTCTGGCATGGAGAATCTGCTCATGACAAAGCCAAGTTTGCGGTTGAGGTATGTTCTCGACCCTTTCGTACTGATCAAATAGCTTGTTCTCTGGGTCCGCTTCTACCATGTTTCAAGAAGGATTTGAGATTCGAGGATGGTATTCAGCGTGGGTCCTTCTGGCCTGCGCATTTTTTCTTACTTTTGAAATTGAATCGCCAACGAAGTTGTTGTTGCCGTCTCTCTCCCTTCCTTTCCTTCCCCATCGTCGTCCACTCTTCCTTTCTTATGCTGGATGTTTGGTTGGGGTAGGTCTGCAAGCGAGTCGCCTTTCTAAATCATTCCCCCTCTCTTCCCTTAATTTTCTGGCTGGTGATCCGTTTCGATGTGAGCCAACCAGTGTTTTGCCCTTACCATCCTTCCTTACTTTCTTTTGCGACAACTCACGATTTCTGCAGATATATATATTCTGGCCTTCGTCTTTGCGGCCTATTGTGCACATGATATGGCAAATAGGAATTAAATTGAAATCGCCGCTCGCTCCAAAAGCCTATTCGTCATCCTCACTGTCTGCTAGAACAATTACGGCACTTGTATCTTTCACTGGAATGACTCGAGGCTCGTCCTCGTCTTCTGTGATATCAAGGATTTCGGTAATGTGAAAGTCCTTTAGCGTCTTTGGTTGGGCTCTCTGGGCGGCACTTTCCCGAGAGACTTTGGATTTGAAGCCTGATGGAGGGAACCTGGAAAGATTATCGTCCATGTGAGTATTTTGTGCTTGGTGCTTGACTTGGGGTGATGATGGGTTTGTAGGGTAAATGAGCTTTTCCTCTCAAGTTTTGGAATGATTATGTACGTGGTTTTTAATAACCTCTGGTAGTGCGACACTGATGGGTCATCGACAGGACGATGAGCTATGGCATAAGGAATCCAACCACAGCACCGGTTCATTGGTGGCACCGACGAAGTCCAAAAACTATGACTACGCCGCATCCCGTACCTATTACCCCTTCCTTATACGGCCGCGAAATGATTTAGAACGGACAGAGAGGCTCTCCTGCACCTTCTGGGACGTATCTTCCTGGTTATCTATCTGGCCACAACACCCCGCTTGCACACATGCAGATGCCTATGGTGACCATGTCTATGGCTTCCTTGAACCTTCGGTGGTGGTATGCCGGTGCATAAACCTACGCCTTCCAGACCTGCGAGCAACTACCTTGATTCACCATTTGACTCCAGCGGTCCAAAAATTGGTTCACCGTCGGATGCGGAAATTGAACGTGCTATCCTGCGGTATGTGGATTTGAACAAGATTCGAATACGGTCACAGAGAGAGGGTTGGGGAGACAGTTGGAACAGCTGGGAATGTATGTGACGGCTAAGGGGGTGAGTAATGCTATGATTGATAGGTGTTTAGTGGATCAGGCGTGGAAGGGGTGTAGATGGACCACTGGTTCTAGTCTTTGAACTTTTCTCCTTCTGTCTGTGGTTCCTAGATTCGTTATGGACTAATTTTTTGTTTCGTACGCCCGCTATCCGTAATCTGTATCGGCGAATTCGTTCCAGTTGGCGGATAACGCCGACCCCCTCCCGCTAGTCTCGTAGACAGAGCACGCTAGCTCTACCCGGTTCATCTTTCGGGTCGATAGCATCGATAGCAGCCGTGACAGCTATGCTATTGAATATTGGAAAGTCTCGTTGAAGGCCCAGCCAAAGCTGCTTTTAACACGCTGTTCGGCGATTTCCGGAGACAGAGAAGTTTTGGCTAACGCAAGAAGATGGATTCTACCTGTGAAATTCTACCTGCAGAGCCCGTTTACAAGGCCTGCCTTGCGCCTATGCTCGAGAACCAGAGAATACGGAGTAAGGTCAGAGAAATAATGTATTTACTTTAGATATCTAGACAGCGGGATCGTCACGGTGGGCACGAGCACGTGAATACAGTACTCAAACACATTGAGATTCTACAATCAGCAAGGTGATCTATTTCAATGATCCCAAGTCGCACATCAAGCTTCGAGAGGATCCAGATTCCACTAGTTCGCGTGTGGACGGGTTAACGCGGCTATCAACTGCCCACTCCCTCAAGGCTACTACATAGAAGCAGCGAGTATCTAGATTAGGAGTAATTGATGAAATTGTCAGAGTCGTGCCTTTTGTCAAGAAACGGCACTGCATAAGTACTTCCTATTCCGAGCCGGGCCTATCGGATATGTTCTTCAATGATGCGGTGAACCTGATTCTTCGATGTGAGAGGTCCGAAGATGTCTACAGAACATGAAATCGGAGTAATCATACAAACTCCACCAATGTTTGACAATCAAACCCGGACCGTAATGAGAATGAACCTGGTTTTAATAACTGTAGAATAGTTACCAGTTTTTCCGTTGCGCCCTTCATTTCGCCCCGCCAGTCAGGATCCCGGCACTTGTGCGCCTCCCCGCTATGCTTCATATTTGGACCCGTGATTTGTTAGTTTCAGTCTTGTAGGAGTCACTGGAGTCTGGGTTTTCCGGGCTTGGTGGGCTGCAGAAAGGCGATGGTCGTCGCATCTCGCAGGCGGTTGCTAGTTCAAGTTGGGAGGCATGGTGCTTCGGTGTCGACAACAAAGGCGCACGGGGATAAAATTCGAAAACTATTCTAGGATTATTACAGACGCTAGAAGATGCCGGTGAATATGGGTTGCAGTCATGGTACGAGTTGTTGCTGTTCCCGGGGAAAGCGAAGATGCATGCACTGCCTCGAGGACGCCTATGTAAGTATGGGCACAACGAGTGATCGTCAGTGTAGTATCGGCAGTCTGGTTCTCGAGACTAACTCGAAGCGGCCACGACAAGCGTCCAGAAGCTTCTGGACGCTTTTCGTGGAAAGAGAGCAGTTCCTGAGCTTACCGATTATATCTTGTCACTATCCCGTCACGAATCGACCTTGAACTTCGCGACTCTGAGTCTCAGGTGTACCTCAAATTCGACAAATTATGTAAGCGCCCATCATATCTGCGGATGATTTCGTGCATGAACATACATTATTCGCAAGGTGATAGCAGGCAAGAAAGTATAATCTGTGGAAGTAACCATTACTGTACAAAGAAACTTAGCGTGGGGCTCCCAATGAGGTGTTTCCTTTCGCATATGCTTGTCTCCCTTTCCTAGTTACATTGCGTGTAAAGGTCAGGCTAGCGCTCGAAAAGAGGGACAGAGACAGCCGCAAGTCAGCTATTTAAGTAGTTTAGTGCTTGTAACCAATCAGTAGTTTCAGCGTACCTAACCCATATATTCGAGCCATTCGTTTTTCCACTTCCTGAATAGAATCCAAATCACCAGTGCGATACATGTACCGAGACCAGCGATCCCACAGTTGAGCAGCATCCTCCCCTGAAAAAGTGTCGATGACAGACTCGAATAGACACTGAGCACCTGGAATCTGCTTAGACTGATGAAGGGGAAATGGTAAAAGACAGGACATACGTTTTCGATCGTCTATGGAGATGAGCCAATCCAAATAGCAGATAACGTAATCTATGTCCGATGCAAAATGTGCCATGCCTGCCTCAAAGGCGATGAACGCAAGGTCGTTCCTGTCCCGGATAGTGCAGCTGCATGCAATCTTTGCCGCTTCTTCAAACACCAGCCACGGGATAACAGGTGCGTCTTCCATTGCTTCGTGGAAGACTGACCAGGCTGCAGTCAGTCCCTTGTTACGCATCTCGAAACGCATGCGCATAATGTAGGCGAGTCCAAAATCCTTGGCGATGTCCCCGATACTAACAAGATCTCGTCGAGAGAACAAAGCTGTTCGCAGCTGACTCAGGAGCTGTTGGTATAAAGATCGCGCCTGGTCCTGTTCGTCTCTGAGCTCTAGAGCGTCAGCAAGAGCAGCATTCAAGAGGAGACTGACAGCTTCTCTATTAGTACAGCACAATTAGGTATTATGAGGTCGTACCTGTCGTTATTTGCCTTGACACCCATCTTTAGCTGAAGTAAACCTTCATCGGCATCTCCAACGGACAACCACCATTTGTAGGCCATGTACCTTTGAGGCAAACGATGAGAATAGATACGAATGTAGAAATGACAGAGAGAATATACCACACTTCAGGACAGAACCTTAGCCTAACAACTGCCTTGACGTAGACATTCCGAAGGCGGTTGATGTATGTTGCCATACTACGCTCCCGAAGCGAAAGGGGGTCACTTTCCTCCCAGCGTAAGTATGCCTCCCATCTTCGCATTAATTGCCCCACAGAAACCGAAGACAACGGAGAGGCGGGTAGGATTGAATTTATTTTGTCAGTTGTTTGTCGTGGCCCCGGAGTTGGCGAAGGGTCGAGTAAACGCATGTGACGCAGATACTCCGCATGAACGCGCAGAGCTTTTGCATACAACGGTAAAAGTCCAGCAAGGGTTTCTTCGGCGGTCGATTCATGGTACTTATGTTCGTACGCCTCAAGTAACTCCCAAAAATCCGGTAAATTCATCATTGGGATTTTGACAACCTCGTGCAACACTTCACGTAGCGCAATGTGACCCCGGATCTGGAAGATTTGAATATGGAGAAGAACACAATAAGAATTGACACACCTCTTCTGTCAATCGAATATACTGATCCCAGAGAAACCAGCTATCTGCTTCATGCCCAACGAGATCGAGAACTGACTTGTACGTTTCCATAAGGGTCACGACCGAACGTTGGTTTCTGCAGAATCATCACTAATGGGCGGGGATGTAGCGTAGGTAGACATTGACCAACCTAATGAATGATATGTAGAGGGCACATATTTCAACTGACGGGGTTTTCAAAGATAACTTGAGAAGATCTTCTAATTGCTGTTCAGTCTTGAGGCTATTCTTCGACATTATTTTCTTGAGGTAGGCGAGTTGAAGGGAAGGCTGCGACTATGTTAGGTATGTATGATTGAACGTTATCGAGTAGGCACCCACAGTATTAGGAAAACACTCGATCGCAGCTTCGTAGATCTCCAGGGATTTGGCAGTAGTAATTCCGTCGCTTTCCGTGAGGTGCAGCAGATGCTGCCACAACTCATCGCGAGGATTGAGTCGAGCACGTTGAAGGGATTCGTCGACATTCCCCAGAGCATATGAATTTGTTTGTGATACCTGCGGTGGGAGTCGAATCTCTATGGACAGTGACATGTTGTAATGAAAGAGAAGGATAGAGATGGATAATGAAGGTAATGCTGGGAAACCCGAGTGAAGTGTTTGTGGTTCAACCTCTAACGTCAACGGACATGTCAACCTATACTTCTCGCCCAACCTTATGAAATCCGTCAGCTCTCAACGTCAACCTCTGAAGATAGAATATCGCAGAAAACACCCAGTCATTCAAGGGAACAACCAGATATTGTGACCCCGAGGTGCAACCTGTGTCACTGCACAGACTCATAGATTGGCAGCTTACTCGAACCTATAGACATCACCTGAAGAAGAAGACGACAGACGTATGAACGTATATGAACCCTCACTCTCGAAAGCTTGACTCGTGAAGCAAATCTCGGCCTAAACCGAATCTTTGCGTCGAGAGCGTGAAGCCAACTAGAGGACGTCTGGTTTATTATAGACAGGGGTGTGGGCAAACTTTACAAGGAGGAAGAAGAAACTCACCCACTACAACGCAAATCCTGAAATCGATTGCGGGGAGCCCAAGGAATCAAACACTCAAACACTCCAAAAGTACGATCTACAGCTGTATTTCCTTCACCCTGATCTCGAAATCCACCTGAGCGCGGTATAAGACCCCGACATATCTGTCCACACACCTTCAGAAAGAAGATACGACCCTAACTTGACATAGCAACATTGCATAATCGGATTCCCGAAACGATAGCGTGTTGGTCCATCGACTGTTACTAGCTCTTGGGGCTCAGGATAGCGGAAAAAGTCGAGTTTTCGCTAATCTTAGGAGGCTTTTTGAGACTCTATCTAGGGGCGAACACAGAATGAGGTATCTGAAGGGCCACTTGTCTAGTCGACGCACCACTGGCAGCAAGGACTGAAGGAAGGAGAATGACACCCAACGTCATGCGACCATTTTGCTGAGGTCCTTAAAGCTTAGAGTTTCGCCGTGACCTGGTCGACCTGAGAATGTAGAGGTCGAGGAACAGTATTGCGGGAAGCAGACCTTGCTACTTCTTGTAATTTCTTCTGCACCTATGCGTAGAACGGCGACTTGAAACTTGGTGGAGCAACATTCATCGACTCGAACGTTATTCCCCATCGCCCCCAACGCCTTGGTGATGTCGTCGTCTTTCAAGTTGTGTCCACGGAAGGCCTGCCCTGTAAGTCTATCATACATAACAGTATAAGGCTCGTGTCGGAGTTACTAAATGTCTGGTGTATAGGGACTGGGGGGCAAAGAGTTGAGAATCGACGATTTTGGTAACAGAAACGGCGTCTCACCTCGACCGATATGATTTCAGCCATTTCCGGGCCAAAGATGGCAGCCCACTCACTTCTCTTTGAGGGAAAGAGACCTTAACTTCGTTCCAGGATGTCGAGAGGCAGGACAGAGGGGTGTTGACGAAGATAGGTGATACGCAACTCGAATGTTGTTTCCCATCGCCTTGGTGATGTCGTCTTTCAAGCAAGTTGTGTCCACGGAAGGCCTGCCCTGTAAGTCTATCATACATAACAGTATAAGGCTCGTGTCGGAGTTACTAAATGTCTGGTGTATAGGGACTGGGGGGCAAAGAGTTGAGAATCGACGATTTTGGTAACAGAAACGGCGTCTCACCTCGACCGATATGATTTCAGCCATTTCCGGGCCAAAGATGGCAGCCCACTCACTTCTCTTTGAGGGAAAGAGACCTTAACTTCGTTCCAGGATGTCGAGAGGCAGGACAGAGGGGTGTTGACGAAGATAGGTGATACGCAACTCGAATGTTGTTTCCCATCGCCTTGGTGATGTCGTCTTTCAAGCAAGTTGTGTCCACGGAAGGCCCGCCCTGTAAGTCTATCATACATAACAGTATAAGGCTCATGTCGGAGTTACTAAATGTCTGGTGTATAGGGACTGGGGGGCAAAGAGTTGAGAATCGACGATTTTGGTAACAGAAACGGCGTCTCACCTCGACCGATATGATTTCAACCATTTCCGGGCCAAAGATGGCAGCCCACTCACTTCTCTTTGAGGGAAAGAGACCTCAACTTCGTTCCAGGATGTCGAGAGGCAGGACAGAGGGGTGTTGACGAAGATAGGTGATACGCAACTCGAATGTTGTGTCCCATCGCCTTGCTGATGTCGTCGTCCTTCAAGCAAGTTGCGTCTGCGGATGACCTGCCCTGCAACTCTATATACAGAACAGTGAAAGCTGATAGACTTAGTACTGACTGTCTGGTGAACAGGATTGATGGAAAATCGATAATTTCGATAGCAAAACGGCGTCTCACCTCACCCATACGATTTTCTCCCCTCTCAGATCAGACATAACTGCCTATCAACTTCTCTTGAAGGGAAAGAGTCCTCGACTCTATCTCGGGATGCCGAAGAGAGGAAAGGAGGCAAGACGAGGCCCAGGGGTGTTGACAACTTGAAAGTTGAACCGTCGCATCGGACTAATAATATTCTGGCATCGGCCGCTCGATCCCAATTGGATCACCTGCTCTAATATACCAATAGTTTCACATTGCAACCCAGTTCATTTCGAACGTTGAACGTTGAACCCTCAAGTCGCATACTTTGCTGAGCAAAGCTGCGTGAAGGCTCGGCGGTACTGGCTCAAGCAAACTAAGATTTTTTGCGCTGGCACTCGCTCAAGCCAACATCACTCAGCACATATTTGCAGACAAATTCGAAAACCCCCTTCAGAACTGAATTCGTCACATCAAAAGCCGCCGCGTTCCTCCAGAAGCACCAATCCTGTACCAAAATAAGACTCGGAAAATAAATCAACCTTAGCAGTGCGAGGCGGAGTTATCCGAATTCGTTCCGTTTCAATTTGCGGTGGCTGTGCGCTATTTCGCGCTTCTGTTTCCCACTCCATTTTGTGGGCGTTTCTCAGGAAGAGAGATCTTTCTGAACCTGAACCTGTCAATTTGAGGGCACGTCAAAGTGCTTCCTATCTAACGGATGGGCCGGGATATGTGACCACAGCAACTCTCGAATGGGACCCACGTACGGACCGTGTGCCAGCTTCTGGCCTTCAGCGCTTCAGCTTCAATGCCCAAGCTCGTCATTGCAAAAGCAAGATACAACGGTTGTTGATTGATAGGTAGCCTCATCTTTCCTCTGCCCTTTGTGTTTCTGATTGGTATATGTGTAACTTCCTTCTAAGCATCTAATAGACCAATTTCTAGCGCGACCGAGAAGCTGGAGAATCATGCGCCAGATTGTCATTGGTAACAAAATACATAACAATGCGCCTACCCATCTTGATACTGACGTATACTATCCAGAACCTTGGCCCACAGAAGTACCATATCGATGGTGTACCGAACGAAGGAGACTGCTCGAACTCATATCAAGGAATACTCGAAGCGGGTGGATAAGCACGACGAAGAGAGGTGTAGAGGGTGGCGGCAAGACAATGATACACTTCTCGGCTTCGTGAGTCCTACATTCATGTCGGCTCATGGTCACGCTTCTCAGACTGTTTGGGGCAGGCAGGTCTCATTTCCGCAGTCGTGACGGCGTTTACCGTTTAATTGTACCAGTGGCTTGACATCAGGCACGACCCAGATTCCCTATTTTATTTCACAAAACCCCAAGAATACCACTATCACTGCGCCCATCGTCGGGCCCTCTGGCTCCGCAATCCGTATCAAAGCCTACCGGTTCCTCAGCTTGACCCTCAGTTTCACTGCCATGGTAGTGGGTCTTCTTTGCAAACAATGAATTCGAGGACATCGACGGGGCCTTCTAAGTACATTTCTCACAAAGATCTTTTTTTACTCAAATGCGACTCGAAGCAAATGCCGATTCCTCTATGTTCATTCACTCCAGCTATCCGATGACGTCGAGCAAGGTTCGCAAGGTCTGCACCATTGGGACTGGTTGCATCATAAGTATATGAACTACTAACACGCGCGAGGCGCTTCGACGGCATAAGAAAGAATCCGGCCTATACATCTTGAATCCGCTAGTTCAGTAGTCTCCCCCAATTGCGCTCGCATCAAACCTCATCAGCCAAAACCGAGGTAGCGAGAAGAGACAAAGTGAACGTCTCACTCCGCCGTCGGCGAGCAGCTTTGCCGTTAGGATTCGCGTTCACCATTGTCTTCTCACCAAACCTCGGCGGTGGAGAGGATATATAGCGCGAGGCACAGGGACGGGTAAGTGCGATACAAATGTCGACCTTGCTTTTGATATATCCTGTATCGACACGCAAGCCCACCCAAACATGCAGATTCAATCACTCGTATCTCGTGTGTACTGCAATATCCGCGGCTTCGACTGTTTGTTCCATCTTGCACTGAGGAACAGGCCGCCGACAAGCACCCAAAGCAACTTATGGCGGTGTAAAATTCCCGGATACTTCTGGATACGTTTCGCGTTCATTTGCCTGCAATGCTTAGGAACTCATATTCGCCTATCCCAGTTCTCAGTCTCGGTCACTCTCGTATCACATGACAATTATTGTGCTACGTCCAGTCCTGCGTTCGACAGTTCTCTCAATGCAGCCACATCACTCTACCCGATGAACTGTTTTCTGTGTCTACCACCTATGATGAACTCATTTCCGATTGACGATTTTGTATATGCATAGGTCTTAAAAATTTTCATATTCCTTGGCGCAATACCCAAACGCTGCCAGATCACTGCACTCAGCCTGTCATAGCTATCGACGTTGGCAATCAAGCTTGCCTCCCTGAGCCTCATGCACAGCAGTAGATTCACGACAATTTCACTGGTTACGAGTACGAAGCCATCATTAGTAGAGATGCGTACTAAACGACCACGTCTAACGCCGGCAACATGCTAAGTAATGCTGTCAGCCAGAGAACGCACCACCTTATCCAACTACAATGAACAGCGCGAGTTATGTGCGTTGATTGCCTGTAATCTCGGATTGGGGTCGCTGTTATGAGTGACTCTGGTTCTGACCAGCTTCGACAAGCTAATAAATATACGGGGTAGAACTCACTTGGAGTCACACTGAACGCAGGGGCTCGGAAAATACTGCAAGGTCCTCATCAAACGCGGCGGAATTCTTCATGCTCAGACGGGAGGTCCGACCTTCGCATCGCGAGGCAAGTGTATATCTTCTCAACCTATTCACAATGTCAAACCTTGTTTATCTCTCTTAGTTGCATTTTAAGCCCGCGACTGCGCGTCAAAAGAAAGGTAAGGTTCTGTCATGGCTGTGAACAATGAATGGATGGTTTGAATGATTTTGATAATCTGGGCTGGACCGAGTGGGCTTGATTTGTAAGACTGAGCTGTAGTTCATAGCTTCGAAGTTGGAATTGACAAGGTTCTGCAGCCGCGCCGTGTTGCAGATGTTCATTCGAAAGTGCAGAGAATGGGCGCTTGTTTATTTGACGCCCGTTATGACAACGTGATAGTCTTGTCCTTGTCCTCTTCGAGCTCTGAATAATTTAAGAACAATCTTGTGAGCAGAAAATGGCGAAAAGGTCTCCGGGAGTTCTACGATGAGATGATCCCTCTGAGCCCGGGTTACAGGAAACCAGATTTTTTTTGTCCTAGCCACGTGTTACGTGACTCTGATGTAAGCCTTTGTTGAACGGCCTCGCCGGTGAACGCTTTCAATGATCCTTTCTTCTAGTCCCAATCATCTTTTCAGAATGTAACACTGCACCTCCGGGCTAGAGGAGGACCGATCAATGGGGACCAAACATTTGAAGTGTTCAAAGGGGTTTCAAAAACCTTTGTCTTTATTGTGGAGTCAATGTGTACTTAATCCATGGTACGTTCGCTATGCGGTGTACACCACTCATATCGCTCATGGCCAAATCACCGAGTCTCCCTCGCCTCCAGAATTCCTCTTCGCGACGATCTATGCGGCTCCAGTCTCACTCAGTACCCTCTACACCTTCTCTGAGAAGGAATTCTGTTCAGTTCGATCCCCCAACCACCCCAACACCTGTTCGAACATACTCCCGAAGACGATCCCGCCGTACTCCTTATGAACGGCTGATCACTTCTACTGAGGATGCTTCCGAAGCACGTCGCTCCGTGATTAGCATTTCGAGCACTTCGTCAGGAAGCGACTCTCAACAGAACTCTGCTTCTGGTCGTGGTATCGCGCGAAGCATCTCGATCATCACCATCTCCAGCACCGCTTCTGAGAGTCTACAACGAGACAACGCAGGCGCTGGCACTGGTCCCGTAAGTAAATTGCAGCCTATATGTATCACAATTGATATTCACATATTTATAGCAGGCCGTAGGTGCAAGTTCGTCCACTCCAGCCCACGAGGGAAGTAGCAAGGATCCAAAGGCAAGTAGTTCAAGCTTGTTCAAACGAATTACCATCACTAATCCTACCGATTCCTTCATCAGTCGGACGCCGAGACACTCAAGAGCGTAGAAGCAGTGGTCGAATGTCAGATCTGCAAGGACTACTGTTGGGACCCATACTTATTGTAAGCCTTCGAAGCTGGGGTTGAGCCTTGCTTAACCTTTTTGTAGAACCGAATGCGGTCATTGTTATTGCAGACACTGTCTTGTTGAGCACAGGAAAAGTCAGCGTAGAAGATTTGTATACCCAACGTCCTGTCCCACCTGTCGGAAAGATATCCACACGGTGCCAATCCCATGCTTTCCCGTTCGTCAGATGGTCGAAACGCTCGCGGAAGCAAAGGGTAGGCGTGTAATTCCTCAAGACCCCACTGAATTTAAGTGGTTTGACATTTAGAGTCTTGTAGACATTTTATCCTGTTAATATGTTATAGAAATTAATCACTCTATTAATTTACTGAGACCTAGTAGTTAAGAAATCCGAAAGAATCACTGGAGATCACTGGAATGAGCTTCACCCTTTTACTAGTTCCAATCACCTAGCACAGTACGTAAAGCTAGTCTTGGACGTAACCGGGGTCCTTTATGAGAGTCCCCGCGGAGTTTGAATCGGCATCACGGCAAGAACGTGCTCGCGTCTCTTGTCCACCACCGTCGCATCGCTTGTTCCGTTCTCGTCTATACGTCCCTTCTACGTCGTCTATAGACCTCAGAACAATAAAACACACACATTTTCTCGCATTCTATCGATGTGTTAACCACAAGAAGACCCTTATGGGCATGAAGCAAGCCTCACTACCACTGATACCTCTCACCAAGCTCAGCCCGTGAAATTGGAGCACAGTGCACTCCCACTATTAGGAAACGCGTACTAAAACGAACTATTGGCACGCATAATCAGCTGGGTAACTCTGGGAATCCACAACACCCTGGGAAGGACACAGAGCACATACATCGGAAGACGTCCCATGACATCGTTCAAGGCGATGTTGTTAGCATGGTATCCGACGGTTGCTAATATTATTCGATGTGTCTAGTAATGTCCAAGGTGACATCGACCGAGAAGCATCGACGAGGGTCCCGCTAGGAATTCCCATTTCTTCTATCGATGCGGCTACTGGTCGGATGCTAGTACATTCCCTTTTAAACGTCACCTGTCCCTCCGGCACAGCCAACCGACTCGACCATTTGCTGTTCCTCCTCCACCCCGTCTTATGGTTCAAACGTTCACCATCCAGGTTTTTGGCTCCATTGCTAGACGCCTTCCCTTCCGCATTCATGCTTGACCTCTGGCCCCTTCCAACCTCGGTCATACTTTCTGCATTACTGTCCCTTCTTGGTCTCTCACTATCCATTCCCCGTTGTATACCGATTCAGCGACACTCACGGTCATTTTCCCCGATTTTTCGTGTCGGATCGGGGATTCGTCGTCGTCGTTGTAGTCGTACCGATGAGGAGCTGCACTTGGTTGCACCCACCCATTCTCGGAGACGCTCTTTTCGTGGCAGGTCTACTGTAGACGTACTCCACCACTCTGACTATCTGAAGGTGTCGTTGGTGGATGGAATGGAGTCTCCTCGTGGGTTTTTTTGTCTGCTACATTTCTAACCTCTTGTTTCTACGAGGTGTCAAAGTGTCAAGTTATTTGGGAAGCTAATTCGCGGCGCTTCCAGTAACCGCCCGTGGTCCATCGGTTCAATCTTCGAGATTCTGGTGGGGTGGATTACGCGTCTTTGTTGAGATTATACATGCACACGGAACTATATACGTATGTCACTAGTACCGAGCTCTTCAATTCACAGAATCACACAGTTTCAGTAAAATTCACTTAAAGATTGATATTGCTATCAACTACATGTTTGTTGCACCTAACTAAGCACCCACACCCTCCGGGCTTGAGATGTATTTAACTATGTAGAAAGCTGTCGGTCGATGTAGTACTTTGAAAATGATCGGGCACTGACCTATCTTCGGAATTATCGCCGATAGTGTCACGCACCTGAACTAATCAAAACTTATCCATGCGTTTGCTCAGTAGGTTTTTCTGGATTCTGGGACATTCATGAGCTCATAAATATAATCCTCAAAGATGGTTAGTGGAACCCACTACGTAGGCGGTGCTTAACCAGAAAGGTTCCAGAAGTCTGAGCCCGAGTTTCTAGGAACGGACGTTGTGCCCGGGAAAAGATCGGAACGGGAGTAAAAATAATTTTTGACACTCCTCATGACACATGTCTCAATGCCTGCTCCGTTGCACGCTGAGGACGAGTTCCCGCCAGCGCTGGCCCACATCCCGCATATATTATAATGATCAGGTCAAAAGACTTTCAGGAGGAATGGTGCACATTGAGACGATAATATATTATACAAAGAACACGTTTCACGATAGGTCACAGGTTTTCGAGGCCTGCAGCTTCAATTGGGCCCAAATCCTTCCGATTCCAATGCCTGGATGCAATAGAGCATAAGGAGAGTGTGAATGGGTCTCCTTCGGCGAACATGTCCCGCGGCTCATCTCGGATAACCAGGTCGCCTTGAATGGTAAATCTGACATACATGTCTCCAACCAGAAGATAACCTTCTAGTTCTGGATCGCGGTTGGGATGCTGGATAAATGCTTTCATATATCGGTGCATCTGAGCGATCGCCTTTCGTAGAGAGTATGGGAGATGTTCCTGGAGATTACTCACAGGCACTTCTATTGACTCTGGCTCAACCCCCGATGATTCTTCATCAGCCTCCACGTTCCCTATATCTTCATCGGTCCCCGAATTCCTCGTATCTTTGTCGGTCCCCGAATTCCCTGTATCTTCATCGGTCCCCGAATTCCCTGTATCTTCGCCAGCTGATGCATTATCTCCCTTATCCACCATGTTATCTTCCTCTATTGAGGGCTCTCCGAGCTTTATCTCAAAGACGCCAGAAACATAGTGTTGGCGGGGAGTCTCTATATCGGTGGGAATCACCTTAACCACAAGAAAATCCGGCAATAGCTTCTTCGAATTCAATTTCCGCGCTAGATGAGATATCGTAAAACTGTCCACAATATGAAAAGCTATCCCGTCCTCACCTTTTGAATGTCGACTCCAATGTGTCGCCCCAGTTGAACTCGTTGAGATGTTCAGGGGGTTGATGTTCTTTCTCATTTTAAAGGCTCGGCGGATTAATCCTTGTGGCACAACAGAGAACCAACGCCGAGTAGGAAATATTTCGCTGATGAAGGTATTGTCTGGTCCATACAACGAGTTCTCATAATGCGGGTCGGCAAGGATGGCTTTCTTGAGATTCCATTTCACCCAATAATTCATAGAGTTTGCGAGCTCTATGGGAGTTGGCGGGGTTTCGAAAGGCAGTTCAGGTGGCAAAAGTTGTTCCAGAGGAAGTGCTAAGGATGCCTGGACAGCCATGATGCTGGTTTGTGGGAATTAACGTTGGAGGTTAAACAAGTGTTCATAGATAGACTGGAACGCACAGACCTTCTGCGAGATGACTACGGTATTCAAGAAGGAAATTACTGAAAGAAGGATGACTTGTATTCCTTTTGTTATCTGTTGCCTCGAAGGAAGGAAGCCTTAGGAAGGTAACCAAGGGAACATTCGAGGGAACTTGTTAGGCAATCCTGATGACGTAATATGTTCAACCCTATATGCGCGACTTTACAAACCATCTTACCCCATCCCAGATACCTGACTATGCCAACTCTTACTCAGTACGTGACGAACAGCGAACAACCTTCTTTACCTAACGGAACCATGTGTAGAACCCCAATACCTAGAGCAGAAGGGCAGAGCACGAAAAGGTCGACCAAGACTCGGAGGCGTATTTATCGTACACTCATGGCAGGTTATCTCGTCGACCACGACCGTGCTCTGGATTGGGCCAACCAACTTCGCGCTCGGAAGGGTGAATCTCCCATACCTGACCGAGCAAATGCCGACGTGAATATCATAACGACCATAGAAGATGCAGTACAAGAAGCCGGTGGCAGCTTTGCATATCCTTTGCAACAAGAGAACGGAAGGATGGCCTGTTTCATCACTACTCAGCACAAAACAGGCTGGTTTCCAGTCATCAATGAACGGGTTATCATTGCACCGAAACACCAAATGGCAGAAGGAGAGAGCGAGGAAATTTGTAGGGAGTTCTTGCAAAAGAATGGTGCGTCACGCTAAATTTCCGCAAGCTGCATGCTGAATTGATTATTGCGTATTCTATGATCCAAAAGGTGTACCCTTTGGCAAATTCGAGATGCGCTTCACAGACACTCCACTGGAAGACGACGAATTTTAACGACTTCATGGATGACTAGTTCTATCGCTATGCCGTCATGAGAATGCCCAGTCAACTTGCAGTCAACTATGAGGGACGACGACCTTGTCGGGTAGACCCGCCTTAAGGCCTTATATTATCTACGTTCAGTTGATTATCTTATACTTATACTCGCCCACGCTAGAATGGAATCAATCGGAGACTGCGGGGAATAGCGTCGCAGGGTTTAATCCCATAGTACAGTGTATCAGAATATCAGAATCCGAAGAACATATCGTCTCAGTACATCGTTACTCAAAGATGTGGGGATTGGCTTTTATACAGTGTCGATGAGTGATGTCTCACGCTAAACGCGTGCACTTTCTCTTCCTTCCTCTGTAAATTTAATGCGCATCTTGACACTACTCATAGGCAGAGTTGACTATTGTGATTACCAAGTAAAGTAGAGACATACACTGTACAAACTTGCAGGATCTGTGAGCACAATACAGGACCAACAATCTTACGTAGACGTAGACGGGACGGGATGGTTATAGATGACCTGGTTGTATCGGAATTCCTTCAAAACAAAATCGTCGTTAACCACCTGTAATTTCGCCAATTGGTGCTCGCTCATCCCCTTCAGATAGTCATCTTTGAAGAAAGAGGGGCTCAGCTTTTTGGGGATCGACTTGCGGTCAGATTCCTTGTCGATGCGCCTTCTCAGGAATTTTGCGTGCCTCCCTGTTTGTTTGAATACCAATCGTTCGTAATGAGGTGTCTTGTCGACTTCTTCAAAGAGGATCCTCAGCGAAGGGTGGCACCAGGGGAGCACGAGGACCTTTCTGATGTGATTCTTAACAGTAACCCCCGATGGAAGACGCATGTCCTCATCCTCGCCTTCCTCATCCGACATCCCGTCATAACCAAGCCGATATGCCACGTCTAGAACGTACTGCCAGAACTGAATAGCCCCGCCCACATCTGCTCCTTTTTCTTTAGCTTCCTTCAGCTCGTCTAGCATTGCTGTTGCAACAGCCAATCGATAGGCATATTTCTGTAGCGCGTGATATCAGGAAAAGCAGAAAAAAAATAAAAAGAAGGAGACTAACAGCAACGCGGGAGGAGTTTTGGGCTTTCCTTTCATTTACTAAGAAATCACGGATTTCCATACGAGCTCGGATAAGAAGGGGGTTCCTGATCTCCTCGGTACCTCTCGGCTTGGACTCTTGGACCTGAAGATATATCTGGTCAAGTCGTTGTTGAATACAAGCATGCCAGTCGACATTCTTCCCGAAGCGACTCTTGTCCGGACACACGCTAGCAATGTGGGCCAGCAGGGCACCAAGGCGGTGAGCTAAACTTTGGTTCCAGGGCGACGCCTTGAGTTCTTTGGTGTCTGCACCAGAGCGGTGTATCCAAGTGTTTCTGATCATCGGCGGGTGCTGATCGGGGTTGTCCATGAAAAGCTTCAAGCGCTCTGCAGGAACGGATTGACGGCCCCACGCTTCCTTAACGTGTCGCGCAGGAATGGCCTCTAGTAGAACGCGTCGCACAAGCCGCTGGAGACTGGTGAACAATTTTCAAACATATGAGCTAACGGAGGCTTACGTTGCGTTGTGTTCGCCGATACTTGTGGTCACGCACGGCACCACGCTTTTTCTTGATTTTTCTGTACAGCTCCAATGTTCGGCTAATACCTGATTCGCTTCCATCATCCGGCAGAACTGGTACACGGTTATTGTCGTCGTCGTCGTCGTCATCACTATCTTCGTCGTTGTCGTCGTTGTCGTCGTCGTCGTCAGCATCATCACCACTATCGGAGCCGTCATCGTTTGCACGTTGTTTCCCCTTGTCAGTGTCCTTGGACGATCTGCTTTGCGCACGTGGCTCCCTTCCTTTCTTTGGGGAATCACTATTCGACCAGGGACGACTGGAACCCGAAGGAATTGCAGGGGGCTTTGCGGGAAGAGAATCAAGATAAGCACCGTTACAAAGCTCCGAAGGACTTACAGCGATTGATGTAGATAATGCGTAGGTGTTGCTCGGCTTTTGCTGCTTCGCCCAGTTAATTTCTTTCATGACATCAACTCGACGCAAGACACCCCCATGTTTTTTGGCCTCTAGAAACAGTGCGCCGACTTGATCTTCAGTGGGGATGTCTAGTGTAGTCTTGAGACTTTCGTTCACCTACATCTTGCCTTAACAATTGCCCAACACCAAGGGTTCACAGCAACTCACTTTCTGCAATTCTTCGATTTGTTTGCGCAAGTCGATTAATGCAACATTGTCTGCCAGGGTATCTTGCCGTTGGCTTTCCTGTGATACAGTATTTAGTGGAGAATAAGGGTTCAAGTGACTGTTCCAACCTGCTGGGCCAGCTTCAACGCATCGATCTCTTGTTGTTTGGCAGTTATTGTTGCCGTCATTGTGGCGTGATCTTCCTGCAGTCATCCCAGCTGACAAATCATATGAAAGTCTGTGTAAACAACGAACCTGGCATTGTTCCTTGAGGCGTTTATGTTCCTTGTCCAAGCGTTCAAAAGCAGCGTTAGAGCTCGCAAGTTGGCCCTTTGGATGAATTACATGCCACATTCATGAAAAGGTAATAACCCACTTACACGGAGATCCGAATTTGTGGCCATCAAAGATGCAATCTGAGTCTACAATGCGTTGTTCACTGCTTCATTTGCCGTATGTTACAGTTCATATTGACACTTACTTTGAAAACAGTACTTGTATCAGCAAGGTCTGTCTGGTATTCTAGCGCTTCCTTCTGCCGCTGCAACAAGAGGTGTTTAGTGAAAGGTTCAGAGGCAGATCATGTGAATTTACCTTGGTTGTGGCAAGTAGTTCTTGACATTCATTGACCTGTTTTCGCAGAGTGGCAATAGTTTCGCCGTCTTGTTGTTCAAGATTCTGAACTGCTTTCAGATCTTTTACCTCCTGTTCCAACTTGGCTATGATGGTATATTTGCCTTGGAGTTCTTCATTGTGTTCGACGATTAGACTCTGAAGCTCCTCCTTGAGCTTGGTCGTGGCACTGTGCGAAGCCTCTTTTAAGGCTGCAAGATCTCGGAGGGCCTTTAAGACGACAAGTATTAGTAGGTCCTTCGTCCAGATGAGGTGAAAATGTACCCGTATTTTTTCGGCGATAGCTCCGTCCTGCAAAGGGGGTGACCATTGTTATATTTTTATAGACAAAGACTACCAAGGTTGAGAGACTAACCCGAGCATTTGTCAATTCCCGGAGCGGATTCTACCATAATTATTGAATAAGTGATTATTATGACTCCATCCCTGCTTACCTGACTCGGAGGGGTACCGGCTTCCTTCTGTCTCATCTCGTTCAATTGATCCCGCAAACCCTTTACAGCGATCAGACTAGTATTCCGTGCATGTCGACTTGAATACTAACCTGGACTCGATTCCTCTCGCTTGCAATCTCTTCCTGTGATATAGATGAACGGTGCGGGAGAACATTACAAGTCGAGCGCCATACCTTGAGATTTGTATTGGTCTGCGTAATCGTAGATACAGTGCCTTCTAGTTCCTATGCCACAAATCAGACAATCTGGGTAGATGTTCAACAGCCTAACACTGACCTTTACTCTCCGATTCGCCGTCGTGAGATTTTCCTGTACCCATGTGTCAACGAAATAGCCAAGGACGGAGTGTTGATTACGCTTTACCTGCATGGCATCCTTCTCTTTTTGCGCCTTTGACAGCTCTTCCTGGACAACCTATAAGGCAATCATAATCGTGTAGTGGATATCTCCGAGCACTAACCTTCAGTGTACTTCGTTCGCTGTCGGCTTGTGTCTATAAATAAGAATGAGAGGCGGCGGCGGCGGCAAATAGCAAATGAGGGCCCTACCTTGAAGTCCTCTGCGCTTGTCGTGAGGTCTTTGTTGGCCTCTGCCATCTTGGATAAAGTGCCTTCTAGTTCCTATGCCACATTTCAGACAATCTCGGCAGATGTTCGACAGCCTAACACTGACCTCTACTCTCCGATTCGCCGTCATGAGATTTTCCTGTACCCATGTGTGAACGAGCTAGCCAGCGATGAAGTGTTGATCACGCTTTACCTGTGTAGCATCCTTCTCTTTTTGCGCCTTTGACAGCTCTTCCTGGACAACCTATAAGACAATCATAATCGTGTAGTGGATATCTCCAAGCACTAACCTTCAGTGTACTTCGTTCGCCGTCGGCTTGTGTCTGTAAATAAGAATGAGAGGCGGCAACGGCGGCGAATAGCAATTGAGGGCTCTACCTTGAAGCTCTCTGCGCTTGTCGTGAGGTCTTTGTTGGCCTCTGCCATCTTGGATAAGGTGCCTTCTAGTTCCTATGCCATAAATCAGACAATCTGGGTAGATGTTCGACAGCCTTACACTGACCTTTACTCTCCGATTCGCCGTCATGAGATTTTCCTGTACCCATGTGTCAACGAAATAGCCAAGGACGGAGTGTTGATTACGCTTTACCTGTGTAGCATCCTTCTCTTTTTGCGCCTTTGACAGCTCTTCCTGGACAACCTATAAGGCAATCATAATCATGTAGTGGATATCTCCAAGCACTAACCTTCAGTGTACTTCGTTCGCTGTCGGCTTGTGTCTGTAAATAAGAATGAGAGGCGGCGGCGGCAAATAGCAATTGAGGGCCCTACCTTGAAGTCCTCTGCGCTTGTCGTGAGGTCTTTGTTGGCCTCTGCCATCTTGGATAAGGTGCCTTCTAGTTCCTATGCCATGGATCAGATAATCTCGGTTGGTGTTCGACAACTCCACACTGACCTCCACTCTCCGTTTCGCTGTCATTAGTTCTTCCTGCAGCCATGTGTAAGCGAAAAAACCGAGTACACAACATTAATCACTTACTTCAGGTACTGGTCCGACAGGCTGAAGGGCCTCGGCAGTTTCCTTCGCCTGTTTCATCTTAGCTAAAGCATCCCGCAAAACCTTTGAGACAATTACAATCGTTCCCCGTCGAGGTTCGGTTTCGAACACTCACTTGCACTTTATGCTTTTCGGTAGCAACCTCGTCCTGTAATAAAGACACATGATGTGAATGAAAGATGCGAAAGTACATAGCGCCATACCATGAGGTTTTCCTTGACTTGCGTCATTTCAGACATGGTGTTTTGCAGATCCTGTGGTACGAATCAGACAATTCCGCCAGCCGGTGTGCAGCCGAATACCGACCTGTACCTTCCCCCTAAGATCTTTCTGGACCCACACTTGTATGAGCATGCTAGCCAAGGATTGATAGTGAATAGCTTACAGTAAGGTTTTCCGCAGAAACCCCGGCAATCTCCTTTGCTTCAGTGACCGTTGTAAGTGTATCTCGCAGAGCATTCACATTCCTCTTTTCATTTGTAATGTCCTCCTGAGCCCAGGCAGCGTGAATGAGAGAACGGACTTCCTATAGCACTGAAAAGACGTACTCTTGATTTCTCGACGCTTGCTGCTATCCGGTAAGCAACCTCTTTTGCATTCCGCATTTTGATCACCACTTCTTGGAGATCCTTATCGGCAGATAGATCAAAGTATACCCTCACTCCAAGAAATAATGCTCACTGTCAGGTCGTCTTCGGCAAGAACTGTGTCCGAGTCTCTCTCTGGTAGTGTGGTACGTTCGCCAACTTCCTTCTCTATTCGAGAGACGATGCGGTCGAATTCCTTTCATGTATATCAGCCTGTGCCCTACCTAGACAGAATGAGGACACCAACTTTGACTTTATCTCCATCCATTGCCCGGTCATTCTACAATTCAATAACAGAATCAAGCCATAATGAGGACATATAGAAAGAGAGTGAACATAGACACACCTGAATATCCCCATAAACATCGGTAAGTATCTCGTACGCCTGCGACACACTCCTTAATTGCCGGCCCAACTTGGGGATTGAGTCCTTCCCGCGGACTGGGTCCTCTAAGTTCCTGGTGTTCACCTGAAGATCCACTGGGATCGCGGTTCTCTGTTCGGATGATTCAGCACTCTGTAGAATCTGTTTAGCCAGCTCAGATGTTATACGTATGCTATCACTGAAGAGCTCACCTCGGCGGCCTCAGCGCTATCCATTATGTCCTGTAGTTCCGCTCTGAGTTGATCTACGGTGCTTTGCAAGCCCTGTTCGGAGACAGATGTGACCAGTCAAATGAGTCGAAGGATAAAGTACGTACCTCCGCCTTCTGCGTCTGTTTGTTCGCTTCAGTTTCGGCTGCTTCCTTCTCGGTTTGCATTTGGGCCAATTTTGCTCGGAGGTCCTTCAAGCCAATGAAAATAGATCTACGATACGTTGAAATTTGAGACCAACCTATGAACCATGGTATCAGCGAAAATTGAAACTCAGTATGTGTATCGTGCACCTGTATGTCTTTCGAAGTGTTCTCAAGTAGTTGGGCCTGAAGTCGGGCCAACGTCTCCTGAAGGCTCTTCACCTCCATTTCATGATCAGTTTTGACACGCTATAATAGAGATGGATTGAGCATTTTGCGCCAATGTCTATACGATGCTTACCGCAACTTCATACTCCCAGGATACTGTGCCCTCCTGGTTTGCCCTCAGAGTCAGATGATCGTAATGGTTCTTCTGGGAACTGACCTGAACTTGCTCTTCGAGTTCCAGAACACGCTCTTGTAATTGTTGGTTTTGTTGCTTGCTCACAAGTCTCAGTACCAAAGTATGACAGCTGGGAGATCGAATCAGGGACCTACCATCAGCTGCAAATTCGCTTGATACTGCATGGAGTTTTGAGCTTCCCGAGATAGAGCCTTATTGACATGTACGAGACTTGACATCTGTTTAACTACATCTTCCTCCCGTTTCTAGGTACGAGCATCAGTAATTTTCGGATGCAGAGAGAACATCTTTCTCGCCTTGGCCGCTTGAAGCTCGGAATTGACTCGTGCAAGTTCCGACTTCACTTGCGCAAGCTCCACCATTTCAACCCTTTGAAATTTTGAGGGGCTCGTTGCTAGTTTATTCGCAAGCGGACCCTAGAAGCCAAAGTTTAGTACGGTTTTGTCAACATGTGCTGCCGGTATGAATACTTGGCTGCTGTCCGTTTCTTCCTCCTCAAGAGCACGCTTTTTCCCTGTGGGTATCTCGACGTCCAGAGCTGTTGATTCTATACCCTCCATGTGGCCCTAGTATTCTGCATGTTCAAATTGATCGAGACATGGAAAGAACTGACATACCGATGTAGAAGCCGTTGCATCCGATGTCAACCCCGGCGAGCCTGGCAGCTCAGAGCCCTCCATATCGGTCCTCTCGAAAATCCTCTGTCTGTGTACGGGGAACGGGGAGGGAGAGCAGCGAATGAAAGCAGAATGATCCTAAACACACAAAGAGCCTAAGTAGAATCTGAACCGCCATTGTGACGAGTTCAGACAAAGGAAAGGTGGGGTGACAACGGTCACACCACGCGTACGCAGCAATCTATCCGTTGTCGTCAAGGAAGGAAGGAAGGAATCAATAGCTGATTTCAATTCTAATCGGTGAAAGGTGCACGATTAGGCCTGTGACTCTTAAAGCTTAGGATATTACAGGTCTAGTGCACGATAATTTCAAGTATTTCTGAGCGACAGATAGGAAGCACTAGGCGAGCCCCGCGTCCTCGCGCCCAGGCTTCGGAATCAGTTGTCTGTTTTTTGTCCGTTCTCACTATTATCCACCGGTTATCCATCCCAAAAGTGACAAGGTGCTCATTTCGATATAATTATGATAGCTACTGCCTATACATAAAATCGGCGAGTTTGCAGGGCGTTATAACTATGGTGCGAACCATAGCATCGAACCGCGACGATAAGCCCTTTGATCTTCAGGAAAGGTGACCCAAGCTTGAAGATACTCGGATTGTGTCGTCGTGGTCACAGAAACGTGTGGGTGTAGTGCCAGGCCCAATAAGTCGGCATGAGAGAGAAAATTCCTGGTATGTTTAGCCTATTAATTCAGAGATGATCCACTGAGCCGTGGCTGGGAGATTTGGGCCTTCCGAGATCAACAGCTATTGATGTCAGGCCTATTAGGTTTCTGCGTGTCCAATGGGTCAATTTAAATTTTCAGGAGAGAAACATGTTTGCACTCACACCATCCTGAATCCCCAAAATAACAGGTTGAAAATCCGCCTTACACCAGTTGTATGTATCTCGAAGACGACCGGAAAACTCGGCCTGTCCACGCTTGCCATCGCTACAGCGGGAGGAGTTACATCCGTGTTTTCTGGCGCTTGAAGTATTCCTTGAGATGAGTTCGAGCAGTGTCCTTCGCTCGGTAGAGCATATCGATAAGTTCTGTGGGCCAAGGTTTTGGATAGTATACATCAGTATCAAGAATCAAGATGGGTAGGCGTAATATTACTTTGTTAGTCTCCCCTAGGCAGACTCGATATCGCTCGACAGCTCGCTTGATATGAGTCTGCTTCAAATCACGGTCCCTTACCCGTACCCTTCCTCAAGGTTTCCTTCCTTCCGTATATGGAAATAAGATAAGTCATGTGATATAAATTTTGCTTAAGGGCAGGCTGATTTCGGTCAGGTCTACGATCAATCTACGGTTAACCTCTACCTTCGCGTTACTACTTCGTTCAGTAAACCCGGACTTGGCTATTGTAATCTGCTCTATCTCTTAAAATATCAGTTCTGCGATTCTCTACGGTCAAAAATCACATTCCTTTCTCATCATCATCCTGATAAAAGCTTGGTTTTGACAGATTCCAGTACGGTTTCGGACCCGGAAAAAAAAGCAGACTATTACTTTGTTACCAACGATAATCTCGTGCATGATTCCATATCCCGGCCCATCCGTTAGATAAGGAAGCACTTTGATGTAAAAGGTGTTGACAGGTTCAAAAAGATCTCTCTTCCTGATAAACGTCCAGGACAAACGACAAAATGAAGTGGGAAATAGAAGCGCGAAATAGAGCACAGCCACCACAAATTGAAACGGAACGAATTCATATATAATTCCGATTCGTAACCAGGGTGCAAATTCAAAGGTGAGCAACTCAAGAGCAACTTACCGAAGCTCTACTTCCTCCAATCTCAATTCAAAACCAGCTCACCTCGTTGTAGTCGATCGGCAACCCACTTCCTGCCGGCCCGAGTTTCAGTTTTTATTTTCCTTGCTCCTCCCGTCAAGACCCACCATAATTCATTGCTCACTCCAGGCTCTCGATCAACGTTGATAAGCGGGCAAGACCATACCAGCTTTCTCGAACCTTTCCCACCTTTGCTATGTGCCAACGTTATCCAGCTGCCTGCATCCAGGATGTACTAACACCTTGCTCGCTTCTTTAGTTCAATTATGCCAAACATCTCCGAACGCGCCTTCCGGGTCCTTTGAGGACAAATTCTGGGTACTGGTGCATAGGGCATTGGTCATATCGAGATATGACTCGCGTTGCGCAAGAGCCTCCGTGTTCACCGACACATAGGTGCGTACTGCGTGATCACGACCTCTAAATACACATTTCCATACCACCAACCTGTTCCAACTGGAGAAACCATACTTCAGCATATGCAGCGGAGTACAGGCAAGCGAAGTACAGGCAAGAATCCCCGGCTAATGATCGACTCCCTTGAAGACACTAATATTCGGCTACACTCGAAGAATGCTCAACCTACTATTGATCTTACGAACACCCAGAACAGTTCCCGTACAGTCTCGAACTCTTCAGGCCACGGTATCAGCTCGAAAACCTTGAATGCACAGTCGCAAACCCTCTCGATCTGAGGATGACCCCTTATAGAATAAGCCACACCGTTGACAATTCCTCATCCAATCCCCACCCGGGCCATTCCCTGTCACAATGTCAGACACACTGGGCAGTGAAGTTCAGGTATGTGCTCATGCTAGTATTATGGTGATTCCGTTGACGATAAACTTGTCTAGACTCGGAATATCACCAACGATCCCGAAACGACGGTTAGCGTATCTGCTGCAGTTCAAACTGACAACCCTCCTCTATCTCAGGCTTCACCATCTACCATCGGTCCTCCAGCGTCTGCGAGAGAAAACCACGACGATAACGAAGACGTTATGATCCCTGCAGCCATTCCTGTCTCTCGCGAATTCGCGGCTATTGTAAGATTCTATTGCGTTTCTGTTTGGTTCGACTATTCTTCTCACTCTCAGATCACAATGGTTGTCCACGATCTCAATATGATGCCGGAGAACTCAAGAACTGTCGAAGACAATGTCGCCTCCCGAAACAACAAGATCCAAGGACTTTATCTCCGCATAAAAATGAACAAAAGCTATGTTCAGGAACTTATCGAAACCAAAGATAAGGCATCTGAAGGAACTCCAGGACGCACTCGCACATGCAGACGTAGAACAGCTCTTCGAACGAAACATTGTCTACTGTGAAACTATAGGAACACACCTTGAAGATTGACAGGGAAACGGGGTTACAGAATCCAAGTGACAATTGGATTACTTTCTCGAAAGAGTTTATAGAACTATGTTAGAAGTGGTCACCGGCTGGCCAGGTGAGCGTTTATGAAATTTCTATCAGCAAACCGACTATTGATTGGTATTAGTTTGCTATCGAAGTTTGGGAAGATCCTACTGATTCCTCTTGCGACTTTGGTTTGATAATGACCGCCGCCTCTGATCGGGAGGATGAGCAAAAAAGCGGTACTTGTGATTTGAAACAGCTCTAGCAATGTTCGGTGTGGGGCAATGTATCAGTGCGAAGAAGTGTACATTATGATCACTGTACCGACATCCCGAGTCACTTGTACGCTCCCCTCATCGGAGGACGAGCCAAAAAAGCGGTAGCATGAATTTGATGCGACCCCAACAATGTTCGGCAGATAGTACAGTATATCATCTAGGGCCAATGAATCGGTGGGATTAACTCACAAATCCACTGCGAGTATACCGCTTACTGCGGCCCGCCAGTGGGATGGGGAGCGAACCAGTAAGATCGCCGAGGTTAAGCCATTGTCGTTAGTATCTTGTTTTTCCACCAAAGCGGAAATTTATTGGCCTTCTACGAAAGCGAGCTAGAGTTCCATCATCCGCCCGAGCCTCGCTGTTGCTTCCGGGAAAAGATACTTATGAGTTCACTACATTTGGTTAGGGATATGTACACCCTAGCCAGGACGAGAACGATGGACGCTCTTACTCGAGTACTTCTTTCCAGTGGTAACTTCCGGGCAGAAAGGGGGTCGGTCTTGAGCAGCGTTGGACGTATTGAATCTAAGGTCGAGTTGGGGGTCGAGAAAGAAGGCATAGCAATGTCATTGTCAGCGCTAAAGTCATTACCGTAAAGTCAACCGCGGTTAGACGCTCAGAGTCATGCATAGTCATGCATCTCTGCGCTCAACGCCCATCTCGTTCTTTCCGAAGCTTAAGCCTCAGCTCCCCTTCTATTCTCAAGGCTTCTGCATAGATGCTCTCATCTTTTTCTTGTTTCTACTGTACTCGAGGTTTGGACCACAGCTGTACGTTCAGGGCGTATATACTGAACTCCCGAACGATCTCGATTTCGTTCATGATGCATGACCATATGTCCCTTCTCACTCGTCTCACGCTCTCTATTGATGGAAAACTCCATTGGAAAAAGAGTGTCACATTTTGTTTGTAGCTATTTAATTAGAAGCCAATCAAGCCAATCAATTTGGGTTTCTAATACCTCTAGGTTCACATCAATCTCATCGCTGTCCCAATCAACACTATGGGACCGTCTGTTCCAAATATCGTCTCTACGACTACTGCTACCACGACTAACTCTTCCGTCAACCCTATCCCCGAACCACCGGGGTCCCTAGTGGATCGTGTATCTGGAGGCTCGGATGAGCTACGAAACTGTGACAATGTCGTTGGTGATGACTACTTGAATATAGGGCCGACCCAGGCGATTGCCTTTTGGAATTCTGACTACTTGCTCAGGTAAGATATAGATATTCTTTCATTGAACTACTGAGTACTAACAATACTGTAGCAACCGTGACAATTTGTGCACCATGGGGGGCATTCGCTTCTTCGACGCTGTGAACGAGACAGATCCCTCCAATTTCGACTCTTCACTGCTCGTCGTCCTGCTGAACAGTCCACCCAGTGCCCGTTACGTTTCCGAGTCGAGGGTGATGCTTTCTACTTACATCCCCGTGGATGCACATATCGCTGCCAACACCGCCAATATCACTAATTGAAAGGTACTGTCTTGGTCCCATTTCGGAACGCCGACGTGTGTTTTTTGACATATTTTCATGGCTGCATAGTTGACCATTTCCTAGAGCGACTGCTCAATTTGAGTATTCCGTGTAAATGGATAGATGTACATCTTTTGGCCTTTCGTCCTACAGTTCAATATGATGCTCTGGCGACTCAGCACGACGTACGTTAGCCGGAATACCTCTGGCTATGTTCTCTGTGACGCAGGTTAAGTAGGTGCAAACCGCAATGGCTTGAGGGATCTCTAAGAGGGCATAAAGGGCGGGAGAACTTAGAAGGCGGCCTCCGAGTCGGAAGGTCAACAACGCGCAGTCAACAACGCCGCTCAGACTCGCTGCTTGATGAGTTGGAGCCCTACACCAGAGGCAAACCTATCGATCGTCCAATTGATTAATCAATATCAATTCCCAGATATTGTAATGGGTAGTTAGCCATAGCACGTAACAACGTTCTACGTAGTACATCGTATAACTCGGATCCATGCGCTAATCACGTTGGTCCATGTACATGTTTTCTGATATTTAATATCGGCACAAGCAGGTCTGCCTCTTTCGTTTGCTCTATCTCCTGGTGAAATTTCAGTGATGAAGGCATTGTTAAACGAAGTCAAGGAATACATACAGGATACACATTTGGAGCTGGTAACAAGAAACAACTATAAATTGACCGACTCCGCTAAATACATAGCTCAGGTAAATAACTGTAAACTATAGGTAAATACCTCGCCGGCTCTTCGTAACAATAAACAACCAAACGATAATGTATCATATATGGTTTAAAGTGAAATTATTGCGAAGTAATTCTGGAAAGGAAAGGAGGTAAATGTACTACTTTCGTTCTCTCCGACCTCATCCGCGACGGCGAAGTAACTCCGATATTCACCCCAAATCCGACGTGCCAGGATTGAACGATTGCATTGTGTGCGCGTTGGTTTGTAGAGAGGTTGTGCACAATGTTTGAAATGTTAGGCGTAGAGCCCAGATAATAATGGGTGCGTTTCAATGGCCATATGTCGGTGTCGGCGAACATCTGGGATGATACGGTAACGATAACGGCCTGTTCATCTTTTGTGAGATGGTAGGACTGGCGCTGGACAAGAGAAGTGGTGGTAGAGACCAAGGAGTCCTTGGCATGGGTACGAAAATGTGCAAATCTCGGGCATTCCGTGAAGATATGATGAGTTGTTTCGAGTTCGGCACACCCGAAGGAGCACCAAGGAGATATATTGCCAAAGCGCCTGAATTTGGTGAAATTTGTGTCAAGTTGAGATGAACGGGCGTAGAGCTGAACGACAGCCGAATATGCCGAAGTCGCTCGAGTATATGGATAGGTTGGGGGAGGTGTCAGATCATGGAGAGTGTGTAGGAGAGTGCTTGCTGGGCGGAAGGAGGCTTCATAAGCTGAACGATGCGCGAGGATATTCGATATATACAAGGACGGGTTTGATTCGATGTAGGAGTGGGTTTTAGAAAATAAGGTAAAATCATCCATGAAGAATGTACGTAACGGTGCCGGCGAGGGGCGAGGAATTGAGCGATGAGCAGACGAGGCGATGCGATCTGCAAGATCATTCGCTCGAGCTGGCAGAGAAGTAGACGAGGTGTGAGAAGGAATGTGTTGTATTAAGAGTGGCGCTGTATGGTGACGACGATGTACAATGTCCATGATCCATCGATATAGGGCTCGCGCAGGGTTCGATGCCCAATTGTATGAGGGTAAGTTAAGGGCATTATTGAGGTGGCGAACGGCATTTGAATTGTCGGAGTATATCACAGGTGAAGGGTTATCGAGGACGCGTGGAGTATCTCTTAGCAGCAGTATGGCTGTAAGAGTCCCGTATACTTCAGCCAGTTGGTTATTGGCTGAGAGCGCGAATGCATCGAGCGTCGCTAAGAGGGTGTGCGATGTCGAGATTGACGAGAAAGCGGATGATCGTGACTGGCCGGTGGAATGGTAGAGCCATTTGATGCCGATAACCCAGTAAATGTTGGGTCCTGTGGTGGTCTCCGGGGGTTTGATGAGGCGAAGTTGGTGAGGATGAGTTCAGAGAGGCGTTGGCGGGCAGCCCGAGGGATGGACAATGTCCACAAAGCAGTATACGGCGGGTCCGGGTAAGTAAATGGCAATCCGAATGAAGCATGGACAAGAGATTTCAACGAAAAACTCTCGATCCATGATCTCAGTATGGGTAGGTATTGACGGAGTATATGTGACCGGCATATCTGTGGGGATGCAGCTGGGGAGAATATGAGTCGTGGTATTTGTCGACACGTCAACGGAGACCACGTTGCATTTTGATTCAGTCTGCGTATGCCGATATTTTTCAGTAGAATTGGCGTGTTTAATGGGAGGCACGATTTGAGGTTGTAAGGGAGAGAATTGAAGATGTGACGAATGCTAACGTTTCCGTCGTGGAAATATGAGAGGTCGGTTGGGCGAAGGGAGGTATTTGTGGTGTGTAGGACGCTGTGCGCCAGGGAGAAAGAGTATGGAAGTGAGCGTTTATGTTGTAAGAAGGAGCGACGAAGGCTTGGGCCCTCCAGTGGGAACCGACAGTCTGTCTGTGAGCGCTTATTCTGGGTTCAAGGGATCAATCACGTTCTGTAGGCTTGATCATATCTACGGAGCGTGATTAAGTAGATGCCTTTGTTTCGTTGTACAGCACCCTTTGTTTCTTTTAGGCCCACCTTGTCGCAAGACGCCTCTGCCAAACTTTCTTACCTTCTTACCATTCTCCATGTCTACTGAAATTGCACTCGAAGTGCGCCGTTGCATTATTTGCTTATTCTCAGTGTTCATCACTTACTGTTTTCCAGGGTTCTTGTCATCCGATGCTCGATACCGTTATTTGCCAGCTTCGAGAACGGGACGCTCGCATCGCCCAACTTCTTGAGGAAGTAAAGCAACAAGGTACGTTGGCTTGGTTCATTTCATCCCTTCACTCACCCTTATACTTCTTTGAACCAAAATTATAGCCGATAATCACACCTCCGCAGTGTGCGCTCTTCAGATTGCTCTTTCTGAAAAGGACGCTGAGATCGAAAGAGCGAAAGAAACCAATGCCTCTGTCATCCACGAAAGAAACACAGCACTGGAGACCGTCAGCCTTTTAAACTCCCAGGTGGCTGCTCTTGAACAGTTGCTCCAGGATTCGAAGAAACTCCTTCTGGCGAAGTGCGAGGAATATTGCACAAAGCTTTACAAAGAGCGGGAAGATAGGAGCCGATTCCGACGAGAAATGCTCACAATAATCCACAATGCAGTAAGTGCATCATCGTCGCACATAACCTTCGAGCTTATAATGCTGTGTAGGCTGCTGGTTCTTAAGCCTAAACCATACCTGAAGGCTCTCACTCCTTACTCTCTTCATATTGTTCCATTGTGCTGGAAATTAGCTGTTGATTTCTTTTACTCTTCTATATGCAACCTGTATCCTCCATATCAGAACGAAGCAGAGCGTAGATCGAGAGATAGACGTAATGGCGAACCAAGCATGTCTTGTAAATCAGGGTTACCAAATAGGGAACAGGCCGCTCGCGTGTTGAATATTTGAATAACGCCAGGATTCCCCGTTCGTACAACCAAGCGAACGATCTCCGTTGCCTCAGATTTCACTCGAAACGCAGTATCGGAGTGCACCAAAGGCATGCATCTCGTCTTCCGTTACGCTCCTGCAAAATCGGCATGGACGACGTTCTCGAGGTACCTTTCTCCCACCATGGCCTCCGTTGTATCGTAGCTGTTCAATAGCCAGGTGATGAAAGAAGTCACAGAGCGAGTGAGCGCTTTACGGTAGTCCGGAATCGCGACAGACAGGTATCGCTGGTAATCGAAGTTCGGTGTTGGTCGGGAGGGAACATGGTCAGGTTGTGGTCAGGACCGGTGTGTAACGTATCTGCTTGTAGCTGGGAAGAGTCATAAACTTCATTCATCAGGCTGACCAGCGCTTGATCGATCACACTTCTCGTCCACTGTTCCACCTCCGGTTGATTCTCCGGCAGCTATTCCGATGTCGGTCAAGACATTCAGAAGATCTCTCACCCAGCATTCCAGCGCAACATAACGTCAGATTCTCCTGCAATCCCGAGTATGCCCGGGAAGCTCCAGAAGATACATAAGATACGTGAGAGCAAGACGGATTCGGGAGTACTCAATAGGGACGATGCCTGTTTCCACGAACAGGACAATCGAGACGACCTAGAACGTAACTCCAATAGTCTGCGAAGAAATGACGCCTGGACCTATCAGGGAGCTCAAAACCAGGTGTTACGTGCTCATCATGGCAGGTTTTCGCACCTTTTCCAGTGAGCCGAGCGCTGACGCACTGATATTCATGACCACTTGACATCCTGAAATCAAGTGTATGGGAAGCGCCTCTCCTTGACGAATAGAGGTCCAATCATACATAGAAATACTAATTTTTGGTCTATCGAGGGTTTCTAGAATGATGATTCTTGAAGTTTGATTTGAAGCCTCAAAGTCAAGAAAACAGATGATATGATGCCGTTAGTTATCTCTGCGATCGTCCAGGCCATGGAATTCACCTCTTTGGATTTTGTCGCAATTTCAGGGCGGAACCTTTGGTGTGGATAAATGGCGTTCGATACGAAAAAACGGCATTGGAATTCGCTGTGTCAAGAGAAATTCAGGAAATGAAGAACCTTTCGATAGATGCCGCCTCACCACTGAACGATTTCCCCCGAGAACTTGAAGCTGACGAGTCTTCATGGGCGTGTGCTGATCAGTCCTATTGATCCTACCGGGTTTCTGAGTTGTCACACATAAGAATAGTAAAGACCCCGATTTCAACTTGCTTGGTGCTCTTCTGTTGCATTAGGGCCAAGTCAGCAAGGTTGTTGAAGAATGAAAAGCGGAAGATTGACCCTGTACCCAACGCTGCATGTAGCTGTCGCTCACCAAATTTGGGCTTTGTACATTGGTCGCCTCTGCTCTGGAGTGACGAAGAGAGGCCTGAACCTGCCACAACGCACTACTCCGAATTCGGAGATGCCAACTCGAGCCCAAAATTCATCGTGCACCACTTCAGTTTGACTTCGGTTTTTGTTTGCTGGTTCATCAAATCCCCCCTCCTCTTCCTATAAACCGGAGAAAAGGATCACAGGAAACCTTTCGGATATTGGCGGCAAGCCGTCCTGAAAGGTAGAACCTGAAATGACCTTTACCGATGTACGGATAGTGGTGGTACCGAAGAGAGGTAGCGGGCGTCTATTTTCACGGGTCTCCTCCAACCTTGATCTCAGCTTGATCTTGACTTGTTCTCGAGTTATTCATGACTTCTGGCCCTGCTAGCGGTGCTTCTCGACGAAGCTAGTGAGGAGAACGCAACCTAGATAGCCTCATCGTGTAAGTGCTTCCAGCTCTTTCCCGCAGCGCCGCAAATATTAATCCTCTTCCCCGAAGATCGGTCGTTACACCTCTTCCTATCTCCTCCACCTTCAAGTTCCCTGATATTCGGCATGGGTTCATCACTCTAGCGTGCCCATAGACTGCTGTTTTTCAACCCCAAAAATTGACCATACGAGCCCAGTAGGCCTTCGCTTATCCAGAGGAGCCAGCGCCCACGAGGAAACAAAGGATTGCCGTTGATAGAAGTGGTATAAAGAGCGGGCAGGCAGTATTGTGCGTTTCTCACTTTCTCTTACCAACTTCATCGTCTCAGCGATTTGCAGCCTTTGACGTCATGCAGTTCTTTCTCCACATCGTCAGCACTGTTCTCCTCTCTTGTGTTGGCATAATTATCGCCCCGACACGAGCTGAAGCCGAATACCACCCGCCGCAGGATTTGAAAGTCACTTCACCACCAGGTCTGGGTTCTCGGTACCTGTTAGTTACCGACAACTTCTTGAATGTTCTGCCTACAATCTGGGTTTTGTCCAACGGCCTGAAAACAGAACCGACTCGGACGGATGATATGATATCTTCGAGACCCACCTCACCGAAGATGTAAGTTACATCTCACTCGTTGCTCAATCCAGTGATTCACGGGGTGTCCCACCAGGCCATGTTCTTTCCGGTCCCAGGCCAAAGAACTCAGCAAGCTTCTTCGTGAACGCAAGGTGGACAACGTGAGTTCTTTCTGGTCGCTCGATGCGGTATCGTGCTCATTTTGAACAGATCCTGGTCCGCGGTGATCGTGCCACGGTATTGACAAAGAAAGCGCTCGAGATGGACGCTTCTCTTTCTTCGGTCAAGGTGTATACCTTTGTCAACAATCCATTCACCGTCATCAAACACACCGACGCATTCGCAAAATTTGTTTCGCAGCTCGACAACTTCCTGGCTGAAGTTCCGAGGTTCCTGCAGCCAATAGTTCCAGAGGCCTTCTTCCACTACATCCCTCGCGGAAAATCCCCGCGCCCACACCATCGTGATCATGAGAATACTATTCAACCAGTGCACACGCTCCTATTCTTCTCATCGAACATCCCCCGTTGGTGGCATGTCGTGCAAGCGGTTTTTCGGTCGGATACGCCAGGACAGCATGGTTTCAGAGATGTCTTCTACGTGATCTTTTCCCCTCATATGTGGATCAATATGTGGGTTGAAGTCATAGATGTTTAGCATCTTCGCAATAATAGTGAGCAATTGAACATCCCATTGCAGTGTCTGTATCTGTATGCTCATTCCGTTTCGCAGATCGTGGATCAATTTTCGCCTCCAAACGCGTATATGTGATTAGTTTGAGATAGAGTCTCCTTGTTTACCGTTTAGCTTCTCCAAGTATTGTTAGCATCTTTAAAAGAATTCCATTCCATCGTCGACTACTTGACTGATCAAGTTCGCACCGAAGTGTTTTGGGAAAGGCAACGGAAGCGTAACTCGATTACAAACATGTACAAATCTCATCGTTCTCATCGTTGAACGTTGAACGCTGATGCATTGACCGCGTAGAGATTTGCGGGAGCGAGGGGTATCCCCGCTGGCAGCGCATTGCAGTGCCATTGTACTTGTCTCAGTTATCTAGGATTGATCATGATGAACAGCCTGTTATATAGTTTATTAAGTACAACTTGTAGAGTATGGACCTGGTAACCAGATTGTCGAGTAGAGAAAACGTAGAACAGAGAATTTCTAAAAAATCACAGCGATATATCTAGTAAGGTGCACTATATTCGTCCTCGTAACCATCCCCACCTTCAGACTCGTACCCGTCGGGCTCTTCGTCATACTCCAGCTCTTCGTCATAATCCAGCTGTTCATCTATTGCCATGACGCGGTTTTCTGTTGTAATAGTGGCGACATCAGCAGCAGTGGTGGGACTAGGAGAGCTAGCAGAGCCTAAATGGTCATCAAATGGCTGGTTCTCGTCGTGGTGCGAAGACGAGTGATGCTGTTCCTTGTGAGGCGTTTTCGGGTCCCATTTGCGATTCGATCTTCTGCCACCATTTTTGTTGCCATGTGCTGTAGATATGTATCTTCGCGTTCTTTGTATTTGCCCTGGGGAATGGGTGACAGGAAGAGGGACAGAGGTATGAGACGTAACGACGAGAGCACTGTGCCCGCCGCCATACTCCATGGATATTGTCAAGGTCTGTGAGAACTATCAGCTCCTTAATCGATCTTGCAGTCGATTTAGTCACGTACCGGTTGAAAGGTCTGATACAGGAACAACGCACACACCACTCCAATGAGGGCAGCGAGCAGAAAAGCATAAAAAGACAAGGGCTTCGGTGATGTACTGTCCAACGTCGCCCACGCCTTGGTTTGGAGCCTTCTGCGCCAGATTATGATATCCGAAGGCTGTTCAGCGGTGGACCCAGCAACTGCGACGTAACTCCAGTCACTGTCCTGACCAGACTTGAAGAAGTAGTTCAGAAAACAGTTGAAGCGGCGATAACAGAAGACTTACGGCCACAGTCTGTACCAATCCACCTCTTGGGTACACAAGCTTCTGCTCGAGTTTACCCTTCTCGACATCGTACATGGCAGCGTGGGCAGAATCGGTCCCTGCAATGAGCTTGCATCCACGCTCAACGAATCTGACTTGCTTTGGAGACAAGACAGTTGTCGGAGCACTGCGTTCAAAAGTTTTCAAGTGTTTGAGCGTTGATATGGAGAGAACTTGGAAATCTTTGCCGGTGCTGACAACAAGACGATCGTTTGAGGAATCCATAGCCACATCACCGCTTGAATGAAACGTTAGAACATGATCAAGACCAAAGAAGGACAGGACCCACATTCTCTTAGGGCCCGCTTCTTTACGGAGCTGAAATTTGTCTTCCTTCTTGGGCAGGACAGCTCTGATGCGAAAGGGGGTGAATATAAGCCTCTGTAGCAATCTATTCTAGCACGTTATGACTCACATTCTGCCGCTGTCTTGAGAGAAAGCCCATATGCTTCGCTCGCCGTCGAATCGCACGACCCTGGCCTTGAAGGCTGGATCGAAAGCATTGCTAGAGACAGAAACGAAATCGCCAGTGGATGAGAGCTTCCATATGCCCACCGAATTATCTGCGTAGGATACAACTATACGGGCGTAGTGCTGAGGGCTGACATTGGCATCATAAACATGGAGCGATGTCACTCGCTTCGCGGTAGGTTTAGGAAGTGCATAAGCAGACGACTCGAAGATCTACTCGGAATCAGGACAGCAGCATTTTCAGGACATCAAACAAGACTTACGCGTTTGGTTTCGTTATATTGCCAAGCTACCAAATCCCCGTCGAAAGTTCCCAATAGAAGGACATGTCGAGCATTCAACTCGAAGAACAGCCACGAGCACACGCTAACTTGATATCTCGGCTCCGTTGGCGACATGTACCTGTATGGCACGCTCACGGGGGCCAAAGTCTTCACATCCCAGATGCCTACACCACCAATGCCTGCAAGGTGTACAAGCTAGTTAACGCGCAAGTTGACAAAAACCAAAGTGTGCTACTCACCTGCCCCAGCGATAAAAGTGCCTTTCTCAGAAATGGAGAGCGACACAATTGGATTGTGACTGCCTTCAAACGAGGCGTATTGGGTATAACGACCTATGATCCTATCGACGATCTTCATAGCGAGAAGTGAGAGGCTGGAATCGTTCGATGACGGCGAATGGAGTGTTGATTAGTAGTGTAAGAAGACAGGGAACATCTTGATTTATATTGGCTGGCAGGCGAAAGGAACGTTGATGATCGTGAGGCTCATTAAAGGGAAGGTACAATGGTGGGAGTCACCACGGACCGGCATAAAGGGCCCGAAAGGGACCACCTTCCTTCCACGTGCTGTACTTCTCAAAGAGTTTTTGTCTGTTTTAGTACAATTGGTACTTAACCTCAAACAACCAGGATGCAACTTGACAACTTCTTTGCGCCCTCCCAACTCCATGCCCAGCTCGACGGATATTCGCGGTAGCGTTGGCCCTATACGCACCAGACGACCCCATCGCACATCCCCTTATATCTCCCGACGAGCCTCTTCTCATTCAGACTCTGGTTCAGACTCTGATATAGCATATGTTTCACGCGTCATTTCCGATTCCTCCAATGTAAATCAGCCGGCATCGTTCCCCAGGCGCAATTCTTCTCTCAAGCCCGACTCAGACCTGGAAGACGTACAGGACACCCTGCTGCAGCACCGCTCTTCTCCTGAACCCGACTCCGACATCGAACCCTGTTATCGAGTTGTTTCTGCTCCTCGTCAAGGACCGATCTCCTCTCGGGCCTCCTTGCCAATAGTAGAAATCGACTCAGATCTCGAAGATAACCTGCCTGGTAGCAGTGCTTCACTCCATCGCACTCGTGGTACAGTGTCCGCCGATCCCGATGGAACCCCGAATCTAGCAGACCATAGGGAAGCACATATAGACACCGACTCAGTACAACAGCAAGAAGCTGGTCAAGACGGTGATGACGATGTATGTATATTTTGACCACTTACATCCTTATACCCGGTGATTGATTAATGTTATTACACAGGGAGATGTGTTCATTGGCATCACCAATCTTGACTCGAGTGAGTCATCCGACGACGATGCTCCTGATGATGGTGACGCCCGTCCGAAGATTTACAAACCAGCTGGGGAAGCCGGTCGGCCGAATAATGGAGGCTATAATTTGCGGAAGGTTCTGAAGTGGTCCGACGACAAGTTTAGGAAGGTTTCTGTGAGTCATACCATTGTCTTTTCATGGAGAATCAGAAGACGCTGACCAACGAGTATTCAATGTCTAGGCACTCGTTAAGAAGCACACCTTGAAGACCCTAAATTGCGAGCATCCTTTCTCTGTCCAGCCGCCGGATCGCGTCCGTGCAATACGCGAAAAGGTATGGCCCATCCCGCTAGATATCCATGTTGTTGCTCATCGTTACTCCTTTCCAGTGCCTCCAAAAGTACCCAGACTTGAACCAATATCATTTGTATTGGCCCATAGACGACCTGATTCGCAATCATCTCAAGTATCAGAAGACGGTTCTGAAGAAGCAGCGACAGGAAAGGATGTGTGCCGAAGCCCAAGCGGTGTTACAGAGCAGGGAGCGGACGGGAAGAAAGGCATCCAAGAAGGACAGCCGAAACACTCGGCCCAGAACCAGGACTAGTCCACGTTTGACTGTAGTTCGGACTGAGCAACGAAAAGCGGGATCCTCGTAGCTCATAGACGT